>JABTTQ020000325.1:0-125000 GCA_016081115.2 Rehmannia glutinosa
ATGATTGAAATGGTGGGATTAATTTAAGATGTAGGTTTGAATTAATGGTGTATAAATACACAAGAGGAATACACAAGGTGTACATGTACAAGAGTTGAGAGATATTTCTACACCAAAAATTACACCAATGCCGTCCCCCTAAGGGTATTTTGGTAATTCCATATTTTTTTTTCCAAAATTGATGATAATAGATGAATAAATATCAATCTCCAAAATAATTAGTGATGTCCTTGATCACTTATAAGTCTCATGATCACTTAATCTAAATTGAATTCTTAATTCTATAAATTATAATCCCTAAAATAAATAGTCTCTTAAAATTCTAAGGTGACTAATAATACACCAATAATAATAATGATGATCAACCAAGTGATCATAAATGCGAATTAAAATTAATAAATGATTATGATCACAAATAGAAATTAAAAGAATTAAATGCAAAATATATTTATCATTAATATTTACCCGTCAAAGCGACGCGGTAGAATTGTCAAATAGTACAAAGACGATACGTGATACAAGTACATGTTCGAATAAAAATTCGAGGGCTTCACATTCTCCCCTCCTTAAAAGAATTTGGTCCCCAAATTCTCTTCAGAATAGTTCTGGGTATTGATTCCTCATGTCTTCTTCCTTCTCCCATGTTGCGTCTTCGTCTCGGTTGTGGTTCCGCCATACAACTTTAACCATTGGAATCTCTCTGTTACGCAACCGACGATCTCACGGTCAATGATTTCGATTGGTTCCGGTGTAAGATAAATTCTCCATTAGAGGAGGAGCATCACGAGTGATAATATGCTCGGGATCGGTTGGTACTTTTTCAATCTCGATACATGGAATACATCGTGCATTCCCGCATCTTGTGCAGTAACTCGAGTCGGTAGGCCAACTTCCCGATCCTCTCGCAAAATCTTGTAAGGTCCAATATATCTCGGACTTAGTTTGCCTCCCTTCTTTGGATTGATCAATCCTTTCCGTGGCAAGAGTCCGAGAAATACTTCATCTCCGCTTCAAATTCCAAGTCCTTTCTCCTCTTGTCCGCGTAACTCTTTTGGCGGCTCGAGTCAGTGCGGATTCGTTCCTTGATCAACTTGACCTTCTCCATGGCCTCCGAACTAAGTCGACCTTTGGAATCGATGGTGACTTTCGTTTCTCTTTTTGGAGTCCATTGGTCATCAATCTCCCAGTGTAGTGGGGATCTACACTTTCGTCCATACAAGGCTTCGTAGGGTGCCATCCCAATCGTGGCACGATAATGTTATTATAGGCGAACTCGGCCAATGGTAAGTGCGAATCCCAACTTCCTTGGAAATCCAATGTGCGGGCTCGCAACATGTCTTCCAGGGTCCGAATTGTTCGCTCCGATGGCCATCGGTTGCGGATGTCTTCTTTGTCTTGAAACTTAGCGAGGTACCCAATTCCTCATGTAAGCATTTCGAGAATCGGGAGACAAACCTCGGGTCTCTGTCGACACAATGTCGATTGGCACTCCATGCAATCGGATGATCTCTCGGATGTAAATTTGCGCAAGTTTTACGCAAATTTGTCGGTTTTCTTCATGGGTAGGAAGTGTGCGATTTTGTGAGTCGGTCTACGACTACCATATATAGCATCATCGCTCGCCCTGGTCTTGGTAGATCCGTCACGAAGTCCATTGTTATGTGTTCCCATTTCCACTGAATTCTCAACGGTTGTAACAAACCGAGGATGGTCGTTGGTGTTCAAACTTTTACTTGTTGACAAGTCGGGCATCTCGCAACGAACTCGCTACGGTTCTTCATGTTTGCCCACCAAGTAATGTTGTTTCAAGTCCTTATACATCTTGTTTCCTCCGGGATGTATAGTGTATTTCGAACGGTGTGCTTGGCTAGAATTCTACTCCTAATCGTCACTCGGTACACAAATTCGATTCCGAAATCGATGATCCCATCTTCATGTACTCGAGAATTCTAATCCTTCTCCTTTAAGTATCTTCTCTTTCGTCTTTGAAGTTGCACATATGTCTCTTGTCCGCTTTGATCTCGTTGAGAGTCGGGTTTAACCGAAATATTAGCACACAAAATTTGAGTATTGGTTCTTGTCGGATTCCAAGTGCTCAACTCTTCTAATGATTTCCCCTCTCGAATCATTAGTCTAGCTAAACTCTCGCTTGCTCGGCGTCGCCTACTACTTAGCTTTCCTAGGGATGGTATTGAATATCAAAGTGATAATCTTCTATTAACTCCATCCATCTCTGTTGCCTCAAATTGAGTTCCTTCCGAGAGAATAGATACTTTAGGCTCTTATGATGCGTGTAAACCGTGAATGTTGCTCCGTAGAGATAGTATCTCCATTTCTTTAACGCGAACACTATTCCGCCAATTCCAAGTCATGCGTTGGGTAATTGGCTTCATACGGTTTGAGTTTCCGTGATGCGTAAGCAATGACCTTTCCTTCTTGCATGAGTCATCGCTCCTAGTCCTTCCTTTGATGCGTGTTTGTAGACGACAAAGTTTTCTGTTCCCTTTGGAAGGGCTAAGGGGAGCTGTAGTAAGTCGTTTCTTGACTCTTGAAACTAGCCTCACACTTGTCATTCCACTCAAACTTGACTTGCTTATGCAGGTTAGTCGAGTGAGTGGTCCGGCTATCTTGGAGAAATCCTGGATAAATCTTCGATAATATCCAGCTAGTCCTAAGAAACTTGATCTCTATTACGGACTCGGGTTGTTTCCATTCAACCACCTGTCTGTACCTTGAAGGATCTACTGGCGATCCCGGTGCGGATACTATGTGTCCCAAGAATGCGACTTCACTAAGCCAAAATTCGCACTTGCTGAATTTGGCATACGGCTTGTGCTCGTAGTGTCTCTAAAACAATTTTCGATGACGCTCATGCTCTCTTTAGACTTAGAGTATACGAGTATGTCATCAATGAATATCACTACGAATTGATCCAAATAAGGTTGAAAGACTCGATGCATTAGATCCATAACGTTTCTTTGGTGCATTTGTCGACCGAAAGGCATCACTACAAACTCGTAGTGTCCATATCCGGTCCGAAATGCTATTTTGGAAACGCCCCTCTTCACGGATCTTTAATCGATAATATCCCTGTTGTAAATCAAACTTGAGTACACCGTCGCTCCTTGAAGTTGATCAAACATTCGTCTATCTCGGGAGGGGATATTTAGTGGTAACATCTAGTCGAGATCGTATAATAGTCACATCCTTAATGTATCTTATCCGTGATACCTAAACCACAAGTCAAATTCCCTTACTTAAGCTTGTGCAGTACTTGAGAATGAATAACACAAGGGTATTATCATTGATCAATATACTTAGTGATTCCCCTACTATCATTTTCTCAAAGTAATATCATTATGTGTCTAGATCCCATAATATATCACATCCAAATCATATATTTCTCAAGAGATATCCTCATTTTCTTGAGTCTCACCATATAGGCATTATAATCTCTAAATCATGATTTTCTAAATCACCTAACGTCCAAATAGAGGAATATCCGGATATCTTAACACTATAACAGCCCAAAAGAGTTCAAATATTCATCCAAGATTCAACTTAGGTCACCTAGTAGTGGTACCCAATCCAAGGCAGAGGAACCTATCCTGGTCAAACAAAACTAAGGCGGATTAGACGAATGTAAGGAAAAGATAAGGAAGAACAAGAAAGAATGACTAAGGAAGGTCAGTCAAGAGTCAACTAAGTCAAATCAAGTATGACTATGGATTCTCCAAGTATAAATTCTGACTTAACATAAACATCAATAATACGGTTCTATGCCATTATTGAAATCGATTTCACAACTTAATTAGTCAAGTCACGGTACTACCCAACACAGTCCGAGGGTCCTATCCTGGGTCAGCTCGGTGTAAGTTTCCATCTTACTAGCCGAGCTCTGATACCATAACTGTCACGCCCCAAACGTGACGCGACAACGATCAATCACTTAAACAGAGGTAAATCAACAGTCGAAACCAAAGATACAAAACACCAAGTGAAATAGAGTCTAATGCAGCGGAATTATAACAACCACAAGTACAAATTATATCTTAAGGTCTGGTAGTATCCGAATACAACCCAAAAGATTATCTTAATTAACTTACACGGTCCAAAAGCAAAAAATAAAATGAAGGAGTCCAACAACAACAACAAAAAAAAGTAAAAGGAAATATCGCTCCACATCGCCGATAGAGATTCAATCGGTAGGTTCGATGTCTTCGAACTCTTCATCTAAAGGTTAGAAAACGAGGAGGGAATGAGACAGAAATCTCGGTGGATGGGGTGATCGTGTGTAAGTGTGGCGATATAAATAGTTAATACGAAGAAATTTAGTTGTATGAAAACGCATGAGAGATGATGCATGATTTCACACACGATCCACAAGCGTCGTGATAAATATATTTAATTATTATACTTATACGATTAAGAAAACAGATTCATGGTCAAGCGGTGCACTATGGTTCAAGCAAACGGGAGGATTGCGTACGGATTTGTAACGCCAATCCTATGCAAGACAAGTAGCGATTTTGCGTGCGGATTTGTAGCGCCAACCTATGCAATACAAGTAGCGGTTGCGTGCACGGTTTTAAGCGCCAACCAAAGCCAAACCGATTAACTCCGGAATCGTGTGGATCGAGGCAAGCGATTCCTTCGTTCTTCCTTGTAACTCCCCGAGCAAGATGGTCAAGACACTGTCACCTTATCGCTCGTGAGGCAAAGACAAAATCCACACGATGGAGCTAGCAAGGCTCGGATTTGTCATAATCATGATTATACCTCAAGTACTACGACCGCTTCCCTTGGACAAACTCCGTCCCTCGATTTGCGGGATTAGGGCGATGGGGCCGAAAAAAGAGTGGAATAGCGCCGAGCTGCCGGTTCCATCCCCGACGTATCCATTCCGAGTGTGAGCTCGACACACCAAGTTGACTCAAGCAGGAAAGTAAACACAAGTTCATGTAGTCAACCAGCAATGAGTATTATTGATTCTAGATTCATGAAAAGTTTTCGAAAAATTTGCGTAAGGTAATTATGGCGTTGGTGGAGTTATTTGGATGAAGATGATTATCGGAGGATAAGCAATCTTCGATATCTTGAACGATTAGGTGGAACATAAGTCCCGTTATAGATTCAAATCGCAAGACGAGGAAGTCGCCGCGATCGGGTATTAATGTCGGTCAAGACGATCCGATAAGTCAAGGGATTTTTAAGAAAATAAAATATTTTAATTAAATATTAAAGTAAGAGAGTCCAGGGTTGTTTCTTTAAAAGAAAATAATTTGAGTTAGGTCTTTATAAAAAAATAAAATTTACAATTAGCCCGTTTTGTCAAAACCAATACTTTTGGGGTTAAAAGTTAAATAAATAAATGTCCCGACCTTGAAAAATTATGAGGTCAGTTCCTAAATTCTCTAAATTGTTCAGAGATTCAGGTTTTTAAAGTTTTGAGGTCGAGTTTTTATAAAATTCTCACATTGGCCCCAAAATTGTTAAAATTGTCATTTCGGCCCTAAGTTTAAAATAATCGGAACTCACAAACCGGAAGGGCTTCTAATGTGATTCCAGTTGGAAAATGTCACTAAGGTTAGTGGGATATTGGGACAAAAGCAGTTTTAAAACGTCATAAGTATAGGTCCCTCAACTTTTGAAAATCTCATTTTTGTCCCATTTTGAAATAATTGCCTTTAAGACTTTTAGGGGTCCAATTGTTATGAAATTTGAACCTTGGGTCCAAAATATAATTATGTTATAGGTAAATTAGTATTTCCAGGTACATGGGCTGTATAAGTCCTGGAAATTTCATTTGGGTCCTCAAGTTTAATCTTTTACAATTTGGTCCCTCAAGTTTTATAAAATTACTTTCCAAGCTCTAAACACTTGGATTTTTGGAATACACTTAAAATATGTTATTTCCAGTCCCTTAAGAGTTAAAATTTCAAATTTTAAAATTAGGGTCTGGTACAGTTTCGAAAATTGCAAAATAGCCCTTAAACTTCTAGAATTTTACAATCTAGTCCTTGGGCTTTTAAGGGTTGATTTTATTTATCTAAAAACTCTTAAAACTTTATTAAAATGTCAAAACATAATTTTTGAACTTGAGTTCAGTCCCAAAAATCGAAAATTACATAGGGGTCCCTTAAGTTTTATTTTCTTGCAATTAAGTCCACCAACTTTCCATTTTTGCATTTTAAGTCCAAAAATCGAAATTTAATCAATTATGCTCGACTTGTCCAGGTTATAGGCCATACAAAACATAGATTTCAAGAGTCATAAACATACATATCCATCCCATACAAGAATTTATCAAATATGACAATAAAGTGTACATGTATGTCCTAATTTTCGGTAAATCGCATTTTGAGCAACACTTGAGAAATTTTTCAACTTGATACAAGAAAATAGCATGCAATACATAATATATATCTCAAATGCTCAATAACAAAATACTACATGCATTTTTTTTTAAAATTAAAACACCTAGAAGTTGAAAGGATTTTTCCACCCACCTTAAAGATCGGTTTGTTGGTGAAAATGGGATAAATCTCTCTCGGTGAAGGAATGACTTAGGTCAGCCCCTAAGTCAAGGAATATCAAAAAATATAGGAGTTATAAGAATGTGGTTAAAAATTTAGGGAAAAGAAGAAGATAGTGAGAAAATTGGAAATACTACACTTACCTTGTGTGTAGTGAGTAAAATGTGACTTAGTAATGGCAAGTATAAGGTTTTGGTCACCCTTAATGTCAACCACCAAGGTCAGCCCCTAAAACTCCAAAAATGAAAATGGAGTGTAAAAATTTGGAAAATAGAAAGAGAAGAAGAAAGTGTACTAAAAATTCCATTTCTTACCTTATAGTCCAACTTCTTCACAATTTTTCTTCAAGATGACTAGTCTCTTAACTTCTTCAAAGGTCTTCTAGGTATACCTCAAATTCAAAAATCAAACTTAAATTAGAAGGTGAAAGAGGTGAGCTAGAAGGTATAAGAATAAATTGAAGAAGAAAATTTCTTACCTTGTGTAGTGTATATGGTTCGAATTTTTGAAGAAAATGGGAGATGAATTCTTGAAGTTTTGGTTAAGGGTTAGTGAAGAAGATGAAGTATAGGTAGAGAGATGTAGGAGGATTTTTAGAGAGAGGTAAGAGGAATTTCAAGACTTAGAAGAAATTTGGTGTTGGTGAAATGAAATGGGAAGAATAAAAATTTTGTTTTGTTTTGATTAAATGATAAGTTAGAGTAATAATTGAGGGAATTGGGGAAGAAAGTAATATTTAGGTATCTTTATTAGGGACAATGGGCCAAAATGCTAAGCTTAGGGGAAATTTTTAATTTGGTCTTGTTTGACCAATTGGATGATTGAAATGGTGGGATTAATTTAAGATGTAGGTTTGAATTAATGGTGTATAAATACACAAGAGGAATACACAAGGTGTACATGTACAAGAGTTGAGAGATATTTCTACACCAAAAATTACACCAATGTCGCCCCCTAAGGGTATTTTGGTAATTCCATATTTTTTTTTTTCCAAAATTGATGATAATAGATGAATAAATATCAATCTCCAAAATAATTAGTGATGTCCTTGATCACTTATAAGTCTCATGATCACTTAATCTAAATCGAATTCTTAATTCTATAAATTATAATCCCTAAAATAAATAGTCTCTTAAAATTCTAAGGTGACTAATAATACACCAATAATAATAATGATGATCAACCAAGTGATCATAAATGCGAATTAAAATTAATAAATGATTATGATCACAAATAGAAATTAAAAGAATTAAATGCAAAATATATTTATCATTAATATTTACCCGTCAAAGCGACGCGGTAGAATTGTCAAATAGTACAAAGACGATACGTGATACAAGTACATGTTCGAATAAAAATTCGAGGGCTTCACACGACATGTGGATACTTAGATATCTTAATAGATTGGTCTATGATTTGCTAAAGGCAAATTTAGCATCTTGAAATGATGCGCATTGCGCGCACATCCATGATGTATTTTGTTGTCTTTGTGATAGTAAAACCACTTTGGTGTATGGTTTGGGCGCCAAACATGGATGGTAAACCAAACATATTTACTCGAGGCTTTACTTCACTTAAGAGTTTTTGCGCATAGTTAATATTGTTCTCAGGCATACTTCTACGAGCGGTGTGGGCGCTCATTCCTTTTACGAGTCTTTGTTTGGAGATATGCTCCAAAGGCATGTGAGTCATTAGGGATTAAGTAAGAATTGATTATGTGGCCTTTGATAACATATTGTGATTAATGAGATATGTTGGATTCTCATTATGTGTTTGGTACTGAATGTGTGAGTTGTCACTAGGCTTTAATTGGCCCTCTCACACGGGCAATCGCCCTAGCGCTAATAGAGCGAGCAAGATGAGACTTAAAAGATTGTGTCGCATAAGGAGGTTTGCGAATGATCGCCTTCGCGCTAGAGCAGATGAGGAAGGTTATTAAGTATAAATAATGATCGCCTTTAACTAGAGGTTAAGATGAGATCCGAGTTGATCGATTATGAAGTATGTCCAAACTTCATAAAAGCCTATTTGTAGCCGAATGTGCGAACTATCGTATGACACTTTGGGAGTGACTACGAGTAGTGCGCAGGTCGGCGCTTGAATAGCGATCGGACTAAGATTTGTATGATGTATTGAGCGTGACATGCCTAAATTGAGTGGGAGCTCCATCATAGCATGTATTCATACTACATGTGCTTTGAGTTGATCGTCTATGGGAAAGTGATTTGAATGGGTCCTCGCTTCGCCGTCATTTTGTGTGAGCCCATATTATTTTCTTGTACCCTTTGGGACTTTGGACCGTGTCATGAGGTGTAAGCTTGATGACGCTACTTTAGCATGTATCTAATGGCCATGTGTGATTGATGCAGCTGTTTGAGCATGTCTAGGAAAGCTGTCAAGACCAAGCTAATTGGCATGTGGGGCCAAAAGAAGAATTAAGTTGGTAACGCACTTATGTTCTATGATTCATAGCCTGGACGACTATGTCGAAATATGTTTGACTAGTCATGAATATAGAAACATATTTAAGTGAGTCGAGCATGCTCTATTTATTTCATTGAGGGATCTAGAGATGCTTGACTAGGTGCGACCACTTGGTTTGGGGTACATAGCGAGTTATTGAGTTATAGAGTTATGTTAGTTTGGTGATGAATATAACTCTCCTCACCTTTGCTTTCTCGCTTGGTCGCACGCCTTATTCCCTGTATGAAAGAAGAGACGTGAGATGAGAACTATGATGATATGATTCGAATGAGCCGAGTCAAATATGTATGAGTGGGAGATATTGGGTGCAATTAGGTTGCATCCATATTTGAGATAATAGGAGTCCTATTTAGATGAGGTTTATCTAGAAACCTCTCCCATCGAGACTCTAATCGATACAGGGATTGAGATATATATTGATATCTCTCCCTACAATCGACCAGTCAATAGAATGTCTCCTACGTAATATCCGAATAATCTCTCTCCTAAAATTTCTCTCTACTGTTTTCTTCTTGGAGTATCACCAGAGTCTCCAAGGGTTTAAGGTGTGCATATCCAAGTAAATAATTCTAGTAATTATTTACACCAACGAAAAAGGCGGTTCGTGATCATGTTCATGGTTCAACCAATCCATGGGGTTTGTTTGTTGCTCGCGATTCAATTAAACGGAGGCTTGTAGACGGGCTTAATCCTGGCTATGTGGATCGACGGTTCCGCTGCAAATAGGTATATTCGATCCACACTTTATGTGCAAATATGTGATTTATAGTTTCGACCCATATTTGCTAACAGCCCTATAGCGGCCATCGTCGATGGAATATTCTTTGAACATTCTGGCACGTGCCCTCCACATGAGGACAAAATCGTCTTTGCCTAAAATGCAAATATAAGTTATTACACTCTACCATCTGAAAATGTTAAAATTTCATTTTACCATCTCAACTTTGCATAATTTTCACTTTGTCGTATCAATTTAAAAAAAATTAAAAAAAATGTGTATATACAAGTATTTATCTTTTTTTTCAAATTTTTATTCATAAAAAAATAAATATAATTAGTATTTACCTCAGTAAACTATATTATCATTTATCAATGATATTATTTCAGGTTTTAGGTTAGGATTTAGGCACATCATTGATATTGATTTAATTTTAGATGGTTTAGACATCTTTGAATTATTTTAGGGTTTAAATATTTTTTATATTGATTTCATCCGACTTTTCTACTTGATGTTGTTTTAGATAATCTAATTTTAATTCTTAATTCAATTTTTAATTACATATTCAAAAGTTGATTACAGTGTTTAGGAATTATTTTTCTTTTTCATAAATTTATATAATTACACGCTCGAAAAACTTTCCTTTTAAGACAATTTTGGTCGATTTGCCACACTACAATTATATCTCGTACTCTTACAAGTAGCGGTTAAATTCATTAGGTGTTTGGTGACCGAACAAAAACTATAACTTCACTGAAAATTCGGCATGCATCAGTGTACCAAAGATTGCACCAAAATAATCAGTTCGGCTCAAACTTTTACCGTAATATTTTTCGGTATTCTGATCCGTATTTCGATAAATCAAAAATTTGCAAAGATAATAATAATAAAATAAATATTGTGTTCATAAGTATAATATTTATTTATTATATCATTAAATTTTAGTATGTAAATACTACATAAGAATACAAAAGTAAGTAATATATATATACATAACATAATTATAAACTTGGTATGTGCTGAGTTTTTTGTTTCGGTTCGACCTACTATATAGTTAAACTTATTTTTGTGATTTTTATGTCTTAATTAAGACAAATTAATGTGTATACATATTTTTTAAATTTTTTTATATTGATATGGCAAAGTGAATATTACGCAAAGTTCAGATGGCAAAATGAAATTCTTAACAAAGTTCAGAAGGTAAAGTGTAACGACTTATGTTTGAATTTTTGCAAAGACAATTTTGCCCTCATGTGGACAGTATGTGCCGGAATATTCAGCGAATATTCCACCGGCGATGGCCACTATAGGGCAAAATGCAAAACTTCAGTAGTTTGTATGGTAAGTGTAAAAAAAATTAGTTCATATAGTAAAATACAAAAAATCGCATAGTTTGGGGGGTTTAGTGTTTTATCCTCTATTGTTTATTATAGTGGACCTATATATGGGATTAGTTTCTACTTTCCATTTCACTGCACAAAAATATTAGCATAAAGAGTAACATGACTAGCTAGCTTTCATACCCGCAACAATGCATTTATTTATTATATGTAAAAGTAAAAGTACATCAATCGTATGCCAAATTTCCTCTAAAATTCACTAGCTTATATCCCATGGAAAAAGAATTTCAAGAGCAAAAAATTCCGACATCCTCTGGGGTTAGAGTTGATTTCCATGTTTCGAAAGCGAGTTTCTTCAAGAAGGTAAACAGGCATGTGGATCAAGGGAGGTCAAACACTTATTAGCTACATGCAATTTTTTTCATAGACAGGCTTACTAGAAAAAGGTCTTATTATTCAAAATGTAAAGGGAAAACTGTTGTATATAATCGTCTTTTTTTTTTAAAAAAAAGTTTATTTTAAAGACTCTAAAATTGGTAGTACATGCAAGTACTTGCTTATTGATGAGATATTATGGTAATGGAAGGCTATAGAAAAAGATAGAGTTGGAAAAATGATGTATGCATTGAAGGGGTAGGAATTGCATTAACATTTTCTAGTAGATGTTAATATTGATCATGCCGATTTTATCTGGCAATGGGTGACGGAGCAGATGTAGGTGGGGGTGTGAGTGGAGATTGAAGTGGAGGAGATGTGGATGGGGATGGAGATTGAAGTTGGGGTGGCGGTGGAGGAGATGTGGGTGGTGGTGGGGGTGGAGATTGAAGTGGAGGTGGGGTTGGAGGAAACGTGGGTGGAGATGGCAATGGTGGAGGTGGCGGTGGTGAAGAAGACGTGGGTGGGGGAGGGGTGGGGATTGAATTGGAGGTGGCGGTAGTAGAGATGTGGGTGGGGGCGGTGGTGGAGAATGAATTGGAGGCGGTGGTGGAGGAAATGTTGTTGGAGGTAGGGATGGGGATTGAAGTGGAGGTGACGGTGGTGAAGACGTGGGTGGGGGAGAGGTTGGGGATTGAATTGGAGGCGGTGGTGGAGGAAATGCGGTTGGAGGTGGGAGTGGGGATTGAAGTGGAGGTGGCGGTGGTGAAGAGATCGGTGGGGGAGGCGGTGGGGATTGAATTGGAGGTGGCGGCGGTGGAGTTGTGGGTGGAGGCGGTGGGGGTGGAGGCGGAAATGGAGGTGGTGGGGATTGAATTGGAGGTGGCGGTGGTGGAGATGTGGGTGGAGGCGGTGGGGGTGGAGACTGAAGTGGAGGTGGTGGTGGAGGAGATCTGGGTGGAGGTGGAGGTGGAGATTGAAGTGGAGGTGGTGGTGGAGAAGGGCAGAATATTGGGAGAGATATAGGTAATGGAGGTAAATTTGGAGGGTATACTATACATAGGCGTGGCGGGAATCTAATTGGTGGTGGTGGTGATGGAGGTGGAGGCGGTGGAGTTCTAGGTGGTGGAGACGGGGGTGGAAGTGGTGGAGACCTAGGTGGTGGGGGTGGTAGAGACCTAAGGGGAGGCGGTGGTGGAGATGGACAAAATATGGGTAAAGGTATTGGCAACGGAGGTAAAGTTGGAGGATATACTATGCATAGTGGCCTTATAATTATGCGAGCATTAATACTTGCAACCAATGTGGAAAAAAGCAACGCTAGAACCCACAATTTGAGTTCCATTTTTGATAGAACAAAAGATTCACACTTAATCCGTTGCAAAAAAAACGGATGGAATGGTTTTCAAATATATAGGCATTAGTCCATGTCCCAATTCTTGAAATATCAAGTAATTGTGGTTAATTTCTAGCGCGTAGGTTGGTCATAGCTCAGTAATTTGTTTTTCTAAAAAAAATTCATTAATCAAAGTTAGGTTGGTGTATAATGTATTAAGAGTTTACTCTTTTTGTTTTGCGTAAGCCAAACTTAAAGAAATTTGCAGCCTTACTATAAATTTATCATATAAATCTGAACATTAGGACACAAGATCAACAATTTAGAAAATGGTGTAATTCAGTGATATAGCCAAAAATAATATTTTAGTGGGATTAATTAATTTTATAACATTAAATCTCAAAATGAAATTTATATATATTCGACCTCCCCATAAATATTGTATCGTCAAAGTTAGAGATGTCAAGTGGGTCGGGTCGGGCTGACCCGGTGGGTCAAAAGAAAAATCAGGACGTGACAACCCAAATTTCCTTTGCGAGCCAAATAGATCGATCTGGTTCCTTTCGGGCCGACCATGCTGTTTTTGACACGAATAGTTAAAATAGGGATGTGAAAATGTTATAAGATTCATTAAAAAAAATGATGTTTGATTTCGTATTAAATCAAAGCAAAAATTTAAATCAACCATGTTGTTTGTACTATTTAAAAATTAGAAAAAAAAATTTGGGATTACGAAAAAATATCCTTTAAAATTTCAATAGATTCTAAGATAATGCAGAAGAAATATTTGAAAAAACATGAAATTTAATAATATAGTCCAAACGCTAAATCGGGTTTTTAACAGCTTTAACCCATATCATCAACCAAACTTTAAATAAATTGTACGTGGTCTAGTTTTAATCTCACACTGTGATAATGTCAAATTTAACCATAATTAACAAAGTTGACTAACTAGGATTCGCAATTATTTCATCCTTCAAAAAAGTTTTTTCATGTCCCATTGAGGTTCTTTTTTTTCCTTTTTGGTTTCCTTCTTCACTCAGGTCAAACTCGTTAATCGCAATTTTAGAACAACTGAGGGAACTCCAAACTGGATTGTTTTGGCTCACTTTGACTCATTTTTCTACCTAAAATAACAAATTTGTTCATGTAATTATTTAAATTAGATATAATATATATAAGTGATTTCTTATATTTCTTTTGAATTATTTCAAAATTCTTTTCATCCACAGAAAACGTCAAAATTTTTAAAATTAATTATTTTAATTAAAATACTTTCAAGATACGATCAAAAATAATATTTATAATTATAATCTTTTTCCTTATATGTCAAAAAGAGATAAACATTGAAATTGTAATTGTTTTTACCTGACATTACTTGAAATATTCCGTTTTTCTCTTTTCATTTTTAGAAAATCAATACACATCCTTTACACGTAATTCAAAATACATGATCTCACACAATTATTATCCTCACACGTAGTCCGTACTTATATACTATCTTCTTACATTTAAATTATTTCAACATAAAGGCCCATTAATAACAAACATAAATAATATAATAATCGAAATTTTAAAGTAATGCAATTCTAATATAAATTAAACACAATCTCATTATTCAGCACATCCTTAAGTGTAGAAATCTACAAAAAAAATTACATTCAACCTATTCCAAATTTTCAGACCCATAAATTTTTAATTTTAAACTATCCATCCAAATATATTTATTTTTTATTTTTACACAATTCTCAAAACTCATTTAGAATGATAATTAGAACTATCATCGAAACTAAACCAAACGAGCCCTGTGTATTTGGCATACACAGATTTTTTCATTAATAAAATCCAATTTTTTCTTTTCTCATTCACGTCTTCTTTTCAGAAAGCAAAAATAATAAAAATTAGACGGTCTGTCGAAAATCAAATAGAAATGACTTGAGAAATTAGTGAGTTTCTGCATATGAATTTAATTTGAAGGAAAAAAAAAAAAGGGCCGCGTGAAGATATTTCTTTGGCATGAACGCTTCCTGAATGGAGAAAAGATTAGTAAGATAGTTAGAGCAAAATTAACGAAAATGAGAACAAGTTAAAGAAAATACAAAGTCAAACAATATAAATAAAACGCAATTTTTTTTTTTTAAATTCCGGTACCACTGTGGTTACGCAATAGCAAATAGTAAATATTATGATTCAAAGTTGTTTAATTATACGTGAAAGTACAAGACAAAAAAATATACGTGAAAGTATTAAACAACGTTGCAGTAAATCGTTAGAGTCTTTAGAGAGGTGGCAAAATCAAGCCCGGCCCGCGGATCGGTCCCTGCCAGCCCGAGGTTTGGGTTGGACTGGGCCGTGATTTTTAGGCCCAAAAAAAGTCGGTCCTAGGCCGGGCCAGGCTAGCCTAACTTTTTCGGGGCAGGCCGATTTTTTGTACATGGAGTGTATGTATGGACTGGGTTGTGTCAACCATTTTTGTGGCACGACCAAAATCGGTCCGACCCAAATTTTTGCAAAAGCCCGAGGGACCCCGGTCCGACCCATTGCTAGTTCTACTAGGCGCTAATCGGGCAACTATCCAGCACTTAGAAAAACAACTATATATATATATATTTATTTATTTATTTCTGGCCGATTTTTGGCCGCTTAGCCTGCCTAGGAGGACGCGTAGGCCCGATTTTTGTCGAAATATTTTATAATTTGGATAAAATCGCCTCGGCCTAGTGGCGTTTAGCGCCTAGATGGTTGTCTAGGCCAATTTTTACAACATGGTGCTAAAATAGATTGCGTCCCATCACGTAGTTAGTTGGTTCAAGATTTATTTTTTATATAAATGTATTTAGTAGTGGTAATAGACCAAATTGGTCACTTATTTGTGAAAATAAAAAATAATCATATTTTTTAAAAACATTTTTTTTTAATTCAAAGCACCTAACAAACTTAAACCAAATTACAAGAACTTCTACAAAGTTATTCATCTATATCTGCGTTCAATTTTTCTTATTAGAATTCAAGACATCTTAATTGAAAGGTATGACGACTTTAGCATTACCACTTAAACTAGGTCTTCTTAACAATAAAACATTTGATTTTTCTGACCATTCAAATTTTTACACAACCAGCTGCTACTAGTCCTTACATTCACTACTAGATATGACTTATGAGGTCCCGATATTTTTCTCATTACAATTTATTTGTTTTTTCTAATATATATGTTTATCCATTTTTTTTACTTTTTCGTGGGGGTGTTGAGGGGTTGGGTGGGAGCCGGAAGGCGGAGGCAAAGAAGTAATGGCCGTACCACCTACTTAAGTAAATACTAAAATGAGCTTATAGATTGTTAAATTAGATATCAATATTTCACTTTATTGCACTATATATTATATACACAATAACTAATTCAAATACCTATTTAAATAGTATATGAAGTAATAAATCTATATAAATCTCCATGACAAATTATGAATTGTACTCGTATTTTTATTTTATTTTTAGAATCAAAATGAATTTCACCCATTCATCAGAAGAAACTTACAACTAATTACAACAACGAGTGGAAAACAATTGCAAGTCTACATGATCATAAATCTATACAGATATAAAACAAAAAATTTAAACCTAAATAGATCTAAAGAATCATAACTTCGCAATAGAAGCGCTAGACAAAACACGCACTCGATTAACACACGATCGATCGTCTGTAACGGCTCATCCGATCTTCTAAACAAAATCACACATATAGGACAAGGTTATTAAAATGAAAAAAAATACCTATTGAGGATAAATAAAAGTCATCTATTGGGGACAATTTTATTTAGATTAAAAGCCATGAAAATTATTTCTCTCATCCTCCATAGAAAGATGAGAGAAGGAAAGATGAAGAAAATGAAGGAGCAAAAGCTGCTAAATTGGACTCTTGGATTTGATATTAGGAACTTTAAATTCATAACAATGAATTTATTAATTGTGCTCGTAAAGCACTCGTACTTGATACAAACACACTGACTTGCTCACTCGCAAGGTTTCCAGGTTTGGTAATAGCGAAAAGAAAAAAACATATACGTATCCACTGTTTTAAATATCGGACTGTATTGGTCGGTTGAACCGATTATACTTGATACCCGTGGTCAGACGGATACGATAAGGCATTAAATACTATTTTTACGGTTATACGGGCCAAAATTGGCCATACCAGCCAAAACAAGTTAAATCGAATTTTTTATATTTTCTATTTTTTTCAACCTTTTTTATAAAAACTAAAATTATAAACTTAATATTTAACTTAGTTATGCCATGATTCAAATCAAACTATATTTCGAATCAATTATTCAATATTTATATATGTTAAGATTCAAATCAATTATTTATATTTTAACTAATTCAAACAAGAATTCTAATCAATCAAAATATTCTAAATTTGGACAAACCTTTACAATATAGGCATAGAGAATCAATAAAATATATACATAATAAAAATACAAAATAAAAAATATATAACTTCTCTTTTTATATCAATATATCACATTAATATTTTATATAATATATTTTATTAAAATCGACGGTTGAACCGGTCGGACCGGTTGAACCTCTTACCCATGACTTGGCTGATTTGATCACCGGTACGGTATTTAAAATACTGTACTTATGTGTATATAAGCCCTCAAATTTAAACATTATTCTCTAATTTTATATTTTGTTGTATCAGATTTTTTTTTTATAAAATTTAAGGAGTGTTGGGGGCAAAAATGTCCTTTGATATTTAATATTTAATTTATTTTATATATTGGAATATATATTATTAACTGCCCAATATTTAATGGGCTCCAGATGGAATAACCCGGCTTACAGAGTCTGGGACCGGCCCACAGGCCACTTTCTCCTATGCGGTCCACAAGGCCCACTATCGAGGTATAAAAAGGTCCCTCCTCTTTATTTGTAAGTTAATTCTCTCATAATCACTTTTAATTCTCATTCAGTATTCAATTACTGTCTTACATTCTCTCTTGATCATTGTCTTTGAAAGCGTCGAATGGGCCTCCATGGGACAACCGGAGCCCGTCTAACATTTGCATATGTGCGGGCAAGTTCCGGTTGAAGATTTTCAGCTCCCGAGAAGAATATTTGGAAGACTTTGGGCAGGAACAGGAAGACTTGACTTTTATCGAAACCTGACTTGGAGTGATCCGCCTAAAAAAAAAAGATCATTTTGGCATCGTCCTGGGGGAAATAGCCAAAGCACACGAAGAACTTGAAGTCGATCCCAAGTTGTTGGCCATAGAGTCGAGACCAATTTGGAGGAACAACCACCAAGAAGACGGAAGACCAGCCCATTTCATTTGGAAGCGGCGTTGCCTCCCCATGAGGAAGAAGCTGCCACCGCCCCCTCCTCCTGGGAGCCCCCCTGTTGAGGAAAATTGTCTAACCCCTCCAGGCCTTACTTGACGAAATCACCCAGAATGGTTAGAGACACCAGGCATCGGCCGGAGCCATTGGGAGACTGCCCCGAGCTCCGCCCGCCGCTGAAAACCCTGACTTAGGAGGTCAGGGAGGAAGAGATGAAGTACGCGGCGAGAATTGTGAAGATCCACCACTAGCTGAAGAGTCTCGAGCAGTATAACCCACCCAAACCAACTCGAAGGCTACCACCTTGATGAAGAGGAGTCCATTAGCCCCTGCCATTCTGACTGAGCAACTACCTTCGGGAATCAAGAGCTCTAATCTCCCAGAGTACGATGGAACTAGAGATCTCCAGAAATACTTGTATAAATTCTATGCAAATGTAAATTTTTACGACATGACGGACGTCTCCTACTGCAAGGTGTTGCGCACCACCTTGACCAAGCGAGCACTGACTTAGTTCAACCAGCTTCCGGTAAGATCAATCTCCGGAATGGACAAACTTACTAAAGCCTTTATGCAACAGTTCTCCATCAACAGAAAATGCCCCAAGACCATTACTCACCTCTTCCAGGTGAGACAGAAAGAAGGAGAGACATTGCGGGAGTTTATGAAGCGATTCGTAGAAGCCGTCAATGAAGTTGCCAATGTCCAGCATGAGGCTTTAGCCGGAATATTGCAATAGAATCTTCACCGGGGATATTTAAAGAAGTCATTAGCCGCGAAACCTCCCTCAACCCTGGAGAAATTACTAGGCCGAGCAGAGAAACACATTCGAGTAGAGGAATCCATGAAGCCGGAGCCCAGCCACAAGCAAAAGACCAGAGAAAATGACAGTGATCGGCCAGAAAAAAGTTGTAGAAGAGGAGGTGGGAGAAGAAACCACGAGTCACAACTCTTTTCCTTAAACACTCCCTTAACCGAAGTATTAATCGCCGCACATAAGAAGGGGATCTTAGAGCCTCTTCCTCGAATGATAGATAATCCGAACAGAGCAATTCTGACAAATACTATCGCTACCACTATGACCAAACCACCGAAACTTGCTTCCAGTTGCAGAGAGAAATCAAAAGGCTAATTCAGGAAGGTTATCTGAGGGATTATGTGGACTGACACAAGTTGCAAAAAGAGCCTAGGCAAGAAGAGACTAACCGCGCCTAGCAATCTTAGGAGCTGCGAACTTCCATAGCTCCCTGAACACTGGTTTTCACCCCCTTCTCCGGGGGACATCACATTTTTAGTTGTTTGCAGTTTATTTTCGCCCACGAGGCATAAAAAATTATTATTGCTTTAAGTTTTAGAGTCCTCATAAATTTTTTCTCTTCCGGTGCTCCTGTAGGGGAGGGGTTCTCTTACGAGGGAGTCCTTGTAGATTAAACCCCATTCGGAGCTCCCGGATGGGAGAGGCTCCCTCACGGGGGAGTCTTCTGATAGGTGTGAGTTTTGCATGTATTTTGAGGCGTATTTCGAGCTAAAATGATGGGTAAACATGCACATACTCGCGTTAAATGTTACATATTCACTCATTGTGGAAAAGATATTACACTTTGCTTATTTTGTAGGAATTTCATGATATTTGAAGCTAATTGAATACGAATACGAGGAAAGCAAAGTGGAAACACGGAGAATTGAGTGGATATACGAAACGTTAAGCCTAAAAGAGCGAAAATTGAGCGTCTACGGAAAAGATAAGGGGCACACGGGTTGGGCATGCCTCAGACACCACCCGTGCACCCCTGTATGAAGATAACTGCAGCTGCAGCATGGCGCACGGGTAGCCCATGCATCAACGCATGACCCGTGCATCCTACAGAGGATGGTTGAATTCACCGGGGTGGCGCACGGGTAACTTGTGCTCCGGTGCACCACTCGTGCGTCTGCGCTGGAATCCCATAATCTGCAGCATTATGCCCTAAACTTAATGGTGGGTATAAAAAGGCTTTTTGGGGGGCGCACACAGTGGATATTCTGGCATTTTTGGGATCTACAACACAAGACAAGGGTCAACTCTTGGAAGGAGACATCAAGGAGATAATCGGGTTGCATCGGAGCTTGAAGAACGGAGATATATCGAGAGATTGTCGATGTTCCTAAGTTTTTCTTGCTTCTCTTTTAGTTTCAATCTTTCATTTTCATTTGTTATGACTTTAAACACTTTGTTTATAATTTGTTTAATCATGTGTAGCTAAACATCTTGTGATTTCCGGGTTTTGGAAGTAGATTAATGAACTCTTGTTGGATGTTTTAATCTTAGTTGAAGTTATTATCTTGAAGCCTATTTGAGTATTTTGAGCTTATTCTTGTTTTATCACTTGATCAATGATTTAACTTGTTTGATATATTGATTTATAATTCGAGAGATGAGTTTCAATATTAGATCTTGAATACTCGACACAAATATTTGCATGAATCGAGAGGTTTGTAAATATTTGAGAGGATATTTGATCTTTGGGGCTTTTGGGAGTTGAATGCTTCATGTTGAGTAGAGATGATAGCATAAGTATTTCGATCCACGTTTTATATGCATCTCGAGAGGGAGGATAAAATAGTTTTGTGATCGTCTTATAGGAATATTGATAATAACGTGGCTTGATTAAACCTGGGACAACAAGAGGATTATTAATCGAAACCTTAACTCGAAATCCATTTCATTATCTTGATACTTCTTTCATTTGTGTTATCTTAATATTGTGTTTTAGTGATTTAAATTGTCTTAATCTCAATACAACAATCATCAAATTTCGATCGTCTAAATAAAAATAAGACTATCTTGGATCAATACTTAGCATATTAATTTATTAGTCTCGTGGATACGACCTTGCTACCCTATTCGATAACGCATTATCGTACACTTGCGGTGAAGCTAAAAATATAGGCGAACAAGTTTTTGGCGCCGTTGTCGGGGACTAATACAATTTATGGTGCTAATATTCCGATAGATAGAATTATTCTTAATTTAGACATTTTTTTATTATTTATTTTGTTTTAGTGTGGCTTTAATTCCACATTATTTGACTTGTTTCTTTTAGTTTGGTCCAGGTAGTGCATGAACACACGCTCTAAGGCGGGGGGGACTTAATACCGCTCATACCGAAAGTTGAGGCTTTCGCGAGGAGAATCAGTCTTTACCACTAGACGGGCCGGTGAAAGACAACACAATCCGATAATGGGGGATTTGAATGAGTTACCAATACCGGCAAACAATGGTGGGAACGAGTTACCAATACCAGTTCAACAGCAAGCCATTCGTGATTACTTTCGACCACAAACGAATCGTAATTAGGTGGTATTGCCCATATTCCTATCAATGCCAACAATTTTGAGCTCAAACCGGCACTAATCAATATGGTGCAACAGAATTAGTTTGGGGGGTTTGCAACTGAAGATCCTAACTCTCACCTTGCGCATTTTATCCAAATATGCAATACGATCAAAATGAACGGAGTCTCGGATGACGCCATAAGATTGCGCCTGTTCCCATTCTCTTTAAGGGATAAGGCGAGAAATTGGTTGGGTACTTTGACGCAAGGCAGTGTAAGCACATGGGACGAACTGAGCCAAAAGTTCTTGTTTAAATTCTTTCCACCAAGAAAAACTTTGCGACTTAAAAGCGAGATTACTCAATTCCGAAAGTTCGACTGAGCCTTTGTATGAGGCTTGGGAAAGGTTTCTCGGATTTGTTACGTAGATGTCCACAACATGGGTTTCGAGGAGGATCAACATGATTATGCTTCTTCTACAATGGTTTAATGGGACAAACGAGGGCCTTTGTAGATGCCGTGCCGGGAGGAGCATTGTTGGCAAGGTTTCCACAAGACGCCTTGAACCTTCTTGAAGAAATGGCCATGAACGATTACAGTGGCCATCCGAAAGATCCAATGTACAACGAGTAGCCGAAATCTCGGATTCAGACCCAATTAAAACATTGACGGCACAAGTAGCGGCTTTGACAACACAATTGAGTGTATTTACGAAGGGGGCCAGAAGCAGGCACGAGCACGGGTAGTGAAGCTCTTCTATATCCGATGGAAGAGGTAAATTTTGTGAATAACAGGAATTTCAACAATTTAGGAATAATTCAAACCCAACGCACTACCATCCAGGGTTGAGAAATCATGAAAATTTTTCCTATGCAAATACAAAGAATGTGTTACAACCTCCGTCGGGATTTAATGCTTCAAGTGGAGGCGGTAATGGGGAAGGCAAATCGTCGTTGGAAGATGCACTCACCTCCTTCATAAATCAATCTAATGCTTTCATGAATGACACGAGAGCCGCTCGCTAAGCAAGACCTTCGGATGGATAAGTTAGAACAACAAGTGACAAGCTCGATAAAGAATGAAACTCAAATGGGTCAATTGGCTGCAATTGTGGGGAGTCAACATCAAAGGGTCAATTTCTAAGAAACACGGAGGTCAACCCGAGGGAACATTGCAATGCTATCCATGTGTGGGGTGGAAAAGAGAATGAAGAGTCTGAAAATGCTGATATTGGTGTGACGTTAGAATCACGCACGACCTGTGTATCAATGCACGACCAGGTCGTATGTGTTGCCGAACCTACCATTCAAATTCAGGAAATGACAGAAACGACGCCAAGGCAATATGAAAGTTAAAAGGAGGAACCGAGCAACAAAGAGATAAACAAAAAGAGCCAAGAAACGTGAATCGTATCCTAACTCTAATTTGTTGAAATATAATATTCCTCTTCCCTTTCCCGATTGTTTCACAAGACTAATCTGAATAATCAATTTGCTAAATTTGTGGGCATGTTTAAAAAATTGCACATTAACGTTCCTTTTGCAGAAGCAATGAAACATATGCCAAATTATGCGAAGTTTTTAGGGGAAGCGATGTCCAACAAGAACAAATGGGCGGAGATATGAGACGAATTGCAAGCCTATGGCAATTTTGCGACATCGAATTGATTTGAGCGTAAACACGCCCTATATCCTTGTGAGATGAGAGTATACACTTAACTTTGAGAGTTGGAATTCAGAGCATTTCACTTTGTTTACTTGAGGCGTGTTCTTTGATCAGATATTTGAGGCTTGATTGGTTTGTTGCTTCACATTCATGATGAACAATATGAATCTTTTTTTTGGATCCGTTGTGTACGCTTTTATTCTTATCTCCCTGTTGTGCTTGATCGTTTTTTTTTTGAAAAAATTGTTGATCGGGACGGTCAACGGTGTAAGTTTGGGAGATTTTGATAGGTGTGAGTTTTGCATGTATTTTGAGGCGTATTTCGAGCTAAAATGATGGGTAAACATGCACATACTCGCGTTAAATGTTACATATTCACTCATAGTGGAAAAGATATTACACTTTGCTTATTTTGTAGGAATTTCATGATATTTGAAGCTAATTGAATACGAATACGAGGAAAGCAAAGTGGAAACACGGAGAATTGAGTGGATATACGAAAAGTTAAGCCTAAAAGAGCGAAAATTGAGCGTCTACGGAAAAGACAAGGGGCACACGGGTTGGGCGTGCCTTAGACACCACCCGTCCACCCCTGTATGAAGATAACTGCAGCTGCAGCATGGCGCACGGGTAGCCCATGCATAAACGCATGACCCGTGCGTCCTACAGAGGATGGCTGAATTCACCGGAGTGGCGCACGGGTAGGCTGTGCTCCGACGCACCACCCGTGCGCCCTACAGAGAGTTGGGTTATTCCAGCAGGGTGGCACGGGTAGGCCGTGCTCCAACGCACCACCCGTGTTCTTTGATCAGATATTTGAGGCTTGATTGGTTTGTTGCTTGACATTCATGATGAACAATATGAATCTTTTTTTTGGGATCCGTTGTGTACGCTTTTATTCTTATCTCCCTGTTGTGCTTGATCGTTGTTTTTTTGAAAAAATTGTTGATCGGGACGGTCAACGGTGTAAGTTTGGGAGATTTTGATAGGTGTGAGTTTTGCATGTATTTTGAGGCGTATTTCGAGCTAAAATGATGGGTAAACATGCACATACTCGCGTTAAATGTTACATATTCACTCATTGTGGAAAAGATATTACACTTTGCTTATTTTGTAGGAATTTCATGATATTTGAAGCTAATTGAATACGAATACGAGGAAAGTAAAGTGGAAACACGGAGAATTGAGTGGATATACGAAAAGTTAATCCTAAAAGAGCGAAAATTGAGCGTCTACGGAAAAGACAAGGGGCACACGGGTTGGGCGTGCCTCAGACACCACCCGTGCACCCCTGTATGAAGATAATTGTAGCTGCAGCATGGCGCACGGGTAGCCCATGCATCAACGCATGACCCGTGCGTCCTACAGAGGATGGCTGAATTCACTGGAGTGGCGCACGGGTAGGCCGTGCTCCGACGCACCACCCGTGCGCCCTACAGAGAGTTGGGTTATTCCAGTAGGGTGGCGCACGGGTAACCCGTGCTCCGGTGCACCACCCGTGCGTCTGCGCTGGAATCCCATAATCTGCAGCATTATGCCCTACAACACAAGACAAGGGTCAACTCTTGGAAGGAGACATCAAAGAGATAATTGGGTTGCATCGGAGCTTGAAGAACGGAGATATATCGAGAGATTGTCGACGTTCCTAAGTTTTTCTTGCTTCTCTTTTAGTTTCAATCTTTCATTTTCATTTGTAATGACTTTGAACACTTTGTTTATAAGTTGTTTAATCATGTGTAGCTAAACATCTTGTGATTTACGAGTTTTGGAAGTAGATTAATGAACTCTTGTTGGATGTTTTAATTTTAGTTGAAGTTATTATCTTGAAGCCTATTTGAGTATTTTGAGCTTATTCTTGTTTTATCACTTGATCAATGATTTAACTTGTTTGATATATTGATTCATAATTCGAGAGATGAGTTTCAATATTAGATCTTGAATACTCGACACAAATATTTGCATGAATCGAGAGGTTTGTAAATATTTGTGAGGATATTTGATCTTTGGGGCTTTTGGGAGTTGAATGCTTCATGTTGAGTAGAGATGATAGCATAAGTATTTCGATCTACGTTTTATATGCATCTCGAGAGGAGGATAAAATAGTTTTGTGATCGTCTTATAGGAATATTGATAATAACGTGGCTTGACTAAACAGGACAACAACGGGATTATTAATCGAAACCTTAACTCGAAATCCATTTCATTATCTTGATACTTCTTTCATTTGTGTTATCTTAATCTTGTATTTTAGTGATTTAAATTGTCTTAATCTCAATACAACATTTATCAAATTTCGATCGTCTAAATAAAAATAAGACTATCTTGGATCAATACTTAGCATATTAATTTATTAGTCTCGTGGATACGACCTTGCTACCCTATTCGATAACGTACACCGTACACTTGCGGTGAAGCTAAAAATATAGGCGAACATCTTCATAAATGTTTCCTCATCCAGTTTCTCGGAGGAGAGGGCTCCTCAGGGGAAGTCCTTGTAAATTAAACTCCCTTAGGTGCTCCCGAAGGCGGCTCCCTCACGGGAAGTCCTCATAAAAGTTTCCTCCTCCGATGTTCCCAAAGAGGGGGCTCCTCTGGGGAATCCAAGTAAATTAAACCCTTGGTGCTCCGGAGAGGGACTCCTCACAGAAATCTTCGTAAATATTTCCTCTCTCCGGTGCTCCAGAGGGGGGCTCCCTCACGGGGAAGTCCTCGTAAATTAAATCCTCCTCAGTGCTCCCGGGGTGGAGATGCTCCTACACGGGGAGTCTGTAAATGTTTCCTCTTAGGTGCTTCCAGAGGAGGGGCTCCCTCGGGGAGTCCTCATAAATATTTCCTCCTCCGGTGATCCCGGAGGGAAGGGATTTCCTCATGGGGGAGTCCTCATAAATGAAACCCCTTTCGGTGTTCCCAAAAGGAAGAGGCTCCCTCATGGGGAATTCTCGTAAATTTTTCCTCTTCCGGTGCTCCCGAAGAGGAGGGGATCCCTCAAGAGGGAGTCCTCGTAAACATAAGTCACAAAAATATGCAATGAAAAGAGAGCGAAAAATGCTAACATCTGCGCTGAAGAAATGTATACTACGAGATCAGAAAAATAATGAAGATAAGGGCTCCATAAAGGAATCCCAGGGCTCCTGAAGGGTGCCTCCTCGGACCACGGGAAGGCGCCCCTGCCGGGCCACGGAAGGGCACCCCCTGAGCTCCTGAAGGACTCCGAACCTCCGGACTAGGGATGGCAATGGGGCCAGTGCAGGATGGGTTTGGCCAAACCCAGGACTGTCTACCAAGAAAAACAAGACCAAGACCCTCTCTACCCCGAGTTCAAGACTGCCCCATCCCGCCTCAAACCTCGACTGGCGGGTTTAACCCATGGACCCTGCCACCTTAACTTTGGTTATCCACGATGCGTGACTTAGCCATCAAATTGAGGGTTTTGGGTTTGGTTTCATTTTGTATTAGGTTTGTATTTTGTATGGTTGTTATCAACAAATGTAACAATGAATGAAAGATAAAATGTTAAATAAATAATGATCTTAGAATGTATTTAGGTGTAAATCATTAAAACTGTTTTCTGACTTAAGCACACCAAAATCAATTAACATAACAATTAGATGATAGATAACTAGGTTTTGTAAAGTCGAGGATATAATCAAAAGTCTAGCCTAACAAACTCGTTACTAAACAATATTCATAATTGATATTTAATAAATTATTAATTATATACATATGGGTCGGGTCTAAGAACCCGCTACCCGCCCGGACCGGCCGGATTTTAGAAAAAACAAAACCTCATAACTCGTTTGGTCGGGTTTAGACCACCCCATCGGGGCGGGTTTATTACGAGATTGGGTTTTAACCCTTCCTATTGCTATCCCTACTCCGGACAAACACCTCCGGTCATTCCGGAAGAATTAAGACTTCTCCCAAAGGAAGGATCCATCTCCACACAAAGTATGAACAAGTCTCCACCAACAAGAAATCATATGCAAATCCTATAGGTCAAATATGAAGAAGCAAATACGCATAAGGAAAAGCATAAGTATAAGTGTAACATTAAAGCCGAAATAAACAGTCACTACTCAAACACGGGGGACTCCACCCTCCTCCGCAGCATCGGCATCGACGGGCTCCTCTCCGTCGTCACCACCCATATTGTCGGATCCATTGGGATGATCCTGCAATGCCTTAACTCTCAAGTCCCACGAAAACTCACTCACAAGAAATATGTTGCCTTCCCAAAAACGCTAAGTCCCTTGGGGACTCGTCAAATGCAAGAAACTCCAATATTGGGCTCCCGTACTCCGGGATCCTCTCCCCTTTGGAGGAACCTCTCCTCTTAAGGATACATCACCTTATTCAAGAGATTAACCCCTACACAAATTACATATTCTCAGGACACCCAACTTCTCCCACCTCCGCAGCTCAGATGTTAGATCAAAATATAGCTCCAGAGCCAACATACGGAATGTTGAAGGGAGCCCCAATCGCTCCGTCAATCTCAAAGACAATGGGAGAAAATTTTGCCGACTAACTCTCCTGAGACACTACTCGACACCCAGGCGGAGGCCTGGTCCGATACTTGGGCCGATGGGCCTCATCTGAACTATCTCCCTTAGACTCCTCCTCGAAAACCTCATCACTCGGGCATGAATCCAACTCAAGCTCTACTTTCCCTCACCATCATAACATAATTCCGGAGTCAGGAGGGAATATCGAAGCCCATGGGAAAATGCAAAAATGGAACAACATAACTAAAAATTGAATGGTTGGTGACGTCCTGGCCCCCGGGAGGGAATGAAGAAGGACCTGAATCCGAAATCCGGCCTAAAAGACGAGAAACCTCCAGGAAAGTCGGAGAAAAAATGCAAGAAATGACGGACTGGGGGCGCCCTTGCCTGCTCCGCGAGGCACTTCGGAGCAACCTCTCTCAACTGTCGGGCTCTCATCTCGACTCACCTCACTCGATGTACTCCACTTCTCTCTACAACTCTCCATGCGTATTCTCCTCAATTTTCAAAAACAATTCATTAAGTGTTCTACCAAGCAAGTGGATTCGGAGACATGTTCAAAGATGGGCTCCCTCAAAGGGGGTCCTCATAAACTAAACCAGAGGGGCTCCCTTACATGGGGGTCCTTGTAATTTTACGAGGAATCTCAAGACAAATCAAATACGATGCTCAGTTTAGCTCATGCATCTGCTCCAATCATCCGCAAAGACACGGAGAGGGGGACTTATGTTGGGGGCAATATATTGTCCTTTGTTATTTAATATATAATTCATTTTATATATTGGAATAAATATTATTAATTTTCCAATAATTAATGGGCTCCAAATTGAATAACCCGGCCCAAAAGGTCCGAGACCGACCCACAAGCCATTTTCTCCTACGCGGCCCACAAGGCCCACTACACAAGAATAAAAAGGTTCGTCCTCTTCATTTATAAGTTAATTCTCTCATAATCACTCTTCATTCTCATTCAGTATTCAATTATTGTCTTACATTCTCTCTCGATCAATGTGCTGACTTGAGCGTCGAAGGGGCCTTATTGGGATAACCCCGGGGCTCGTCTAATATTTGCCTGTATGCAGGAAAGTTTCCATTGAAGATTTCGACCTCCGAGGAGAAGAAGATATGGAAAACTTCCCGCTTGGAAGGAAGACTTGACCTTTATCAGAAATTTTGATTTTGAGTGATCTGCCCTAAAAAGCTGCATCAAGGAGATTAACGCTATTTTTTGGAAAATGAAGATGATCAGATAATGAAGAATAAAGTTATAATTAGCTTTAAGATCTTAGAAATAAATTTTCCTAGTATTTTTCCTCTATAAATCATGGATGGTCCAATCACACCGTAAGTTTCGGTATATAAACTATTTGAACAATGCTACTTGAAAATAATGATTTTTTATTTTTTGCATGAACATCACTATATTGTGGAAAGAATTGAGTAAGAAAGTATTAGTGACAAATACAATGAAACCAAGAACAAATCGAGTAACATGTAAATTGAATAACTCTTAAATTGCAAAATGATCTTCGTTGAGCTGTGCAAGGCTATTAAAATTCTGCTTGTTACAAGATTATTAATGCAAAAAACTGTAAGAAAAACATAGATATACAGTTTTATGTGAAAGTTTTGTGAAATGAACAAGTAATCATTGTCGAAACTGAATGATCATCCGATCCCTCATATAAACTAATTTTAGATGCATTCATTTTTTCAAAATCGGATACTTAAAAATATGAATATCTTAGTATATAAGATGGGATAAAGTACAAAAGTACCCAACATTCCTAAAAAATGACATATTTACTCTCCTGGTTCTGGACATTTGTATGCTCCCGTCTTTTTTTCGGGATATTTTTACGCACCCGCCAATTTTGTCAGATTTTTGACGTTGTTTCAAGGTTGTTTCGAACATGTTTCATCTAATAAAATTTCAGTGAAAAAATAATTTTTGCCCCATTAAATAATCAATTTTAAGTTCGAAATCTTATAAACAATCAAGAAATATATACATAAAAGTAAAACAACACATTAAAATAAAACATATTGAAACAACACATTAATAGAAAAACACAATTCAATTTTTGATCCAATGCATTGAAAACGTCGAAAACACATATAAACAACCAAGAAACAACATAACAACATTAAAAACTATATAAAAACAATTAACCCCGAAACAATATAAAAAAACAGATGATCAAAGAGAGCCTAAAAATAGGTAAAAATTTGCATTTAAACATCGAATACAACATGGAAACAATAAAGAAATATCATAACAACATTAAAAACAGTATAAAAACAACCCAGAAACAACAGAAACAATATATAAGACAACATATGAACAAAAAATAGCGTAAAAAATAGGTAAAAATTGCATTGAAACATCGAAACAACACAAAAACAACATAGAAACAACCAAGAAACAAAAAGAAAACATAAAAACAAGTACGAAACAATAGAAATAATATTGAAACAATTTAGGGAAAAATCGAAAAAAGCGTAAAAATGTCCAAAAGAGTGTAAGAACGTAAAAATATCCAGAAAGAAGTGGAGCGTATTTAGTGTCTTTTCTCCCAAAATATTGGGTATTTTTGGAATAACTCGTGTATGTTCGCCCACTAGCCCATGAATTAATAGCACCAAGGACTTGTTTAGAATACGTCAAATTATATTCAAGTAGGCATAAATTATGTTGTTGCCAAACTCCAAAGTCAGATGGGCTCCATGAGATCACAGCACATCGCCAAAAAAAGAAAAAGGGCTCTTCCACAATTATCCATTTCCACCATGGCCACCGCCGTGCACCTCCACTACCACAGTCAGCATTGCCACCTTTGCAAAAGCTATCCCTCTTATTCTCCACCACCACCACCTCTACAAAGCAGGGGCGGATGCATATGGGTCAGCACTGGGCTCAAGCCCAGCTCAAATTCTCAAGAATTTTACTTTTAGTACTATAATAGTATAATTTCTATATTCCATAATTAGCCCATCCCAATATTTAATGCAAAACTCAAGTCCACTCCAAAATTTAAATTTATTTTAAAAAAACAAGAATGAAGAACTTAAACTTTTGTGTTATCATAACATTGATGCTATAATTTAATATATTTTTTTATCTTTAGACTATTTTTGTGATCCTTAATTTATTATTAGTACACTTACAATGTCATTACGTTTAAACTGTACTTAACTATTTGGATTGATAATTTATTAGAATATGTCTTCTAAGCATCAAATATATTAAAAAAAAAACATATGTTTTATTAGTTAATGGCCTAAGGGGCCTAACTAAATAAATTTAACAGTTTTACTTATTGTGTCTATCGTGTCGTGCCATGCTTTTCGTGTTTTTAGTGTGTCATGTTTGACATTAAATTTTAGGCACAATAAGGTTATTGTGTTGTGTTCGGCTTTAGTATCGGGTAGAGTAGTTATTTATCGAGCTGTTACGACCAATTTGTCACCCCTAAAAGCCATCATCAAGTTTGAAATTAAAAAGTTATGCATTTTTTATCTTTTTTATATTTAGTTATGGGCTTCTTGTTATTTTGTGGCAAGAAAACAAATAATATGGAAAATATAATATATTCATTTGATTGCTAATATAAATATATCACTGTGTTTTTATGAAGTAGTTTATTTATATATATATATATACACACACAAAATTTTCTTAGTGAAATTTTAATTTCTTAGCTTACCCTACTACTAATTCCTGGATCCGCCACTGCTACAAAGCATACATGACCCCAACACCATATAAATAATCTCAAATACAAAGAGAAAATTGCATCTTTAGTCCCACAGGAATTGGCCTGTTGCACCCGTAGTCCCATGTCTGCTTAATAGTCCCATACAAATTAAAGCAAAATCTTGCATATATAGTCCCACCGTTAGTTTTTTAACACCAACAAGTGCCATCTCCGTTAAATGGTCAATTTAGAGGGAAAAATTAGGTCTTCTTCATCTATTTATCTATGAGGCAAAAATAAGTCTAAAAGTTTTTTTTATAAATTTATAGATTAGAAATTAATATCTGGATACATGGACATAAATCTGAAAAATATTTTAAGAATTTAAAAATCAATAATTAAAATATAAATATACGAAAATAAATCTATAAAATGCAAAAATAAATTACAAATATTATTGAATAAATTTAAAAAATACTGAATTAATTCTAAAAATTTGAAATAATATTTAAAAGATTATTTCATATATATAAAAATTATTGAATAAATTTTCAAATTTAGTTATATATAAATTTTATTTAACTATTTTTCAAATTTTTGTTTGTAAATTTAAATTATTTTAATAAAATTTAAAATTTTCAAAATAAATTTTAGATTACTAAATAAGATTTAGATATTATTTTGGTAATATTTGGATTTACTCAAATAATTTTCAGAATCTATTCAATAATTTTAATTAGTTATTTTTAGATTTATTAAAATAAACTTTGCAATTTCATATTGAATAAACTTTGCAATATCTAAAAGTTATTGAATAAATTTTGAGAACTATTTGAATAAATCCAAGAACTATCAAAACAAAATCTAACCATTATTTGACTAGTCTAACATTTAGTAAAATATTATTTGAAGTAATTTTGAATTAAAAATTAAAATTTGAATAATAATTAAAGAATAAAAATATTTTAACAATGTAATTAAAATAAATTTTCAAATTTAGTTATATATAAGTTTTGATTATTTAACTATTTTTCAAATTTTTATTTGTAAATTTAAATCATTTAAAATATAAAATTTTCAAAATAAATTTTAGATTACTAAATAAGGTTTAGATATTATTTTGGTAATATTTGGATTTACTCAAATAATTTTCAGAATCTATTCAATAATTTTAATTAGTTATTTTTAGATTTATTAAATAAAATTTGCAATTTTATATTTTAGTTTCTCAGACTTATTTTTGTATATTTAAATTTATTATTGTTAATTTTAAATTCTTGAAATAATTATCAAATACATTTTCAATTATTTTGATTTTAATTGTTAATTTATGTATTTGTAAAATATTTTTAGACGTTTTTAAGCACATAAATAATTATTTTCATTATAAAAGCAATTCACCCAACTGTTCTTTGCCATTGCGGTAATTTCCTCAAATTTCAACTCTTGTGGGACTTTGAATGCTAACAAAATAAACTATGGGACTGAGAATGCAAAGTATGGGACTGCGGGTGCAACATGTCAAATCCTGTGGGACCAACGATGCAATTTTCTCAAAATGAAACACAGGATTTGATTAACGACTAACGTGCACGTGAGATGCACGTGTAATACTCCGTTAATTTTTGACGGTCAAGGGACTACATTTGCAACTTTTGACTCTTGTTGGACTTTGAATGCTAACAAAATAAACTATGGAACTAAGAATGCAAAGTATGAGACTACAGGTGCAACAGGTCAATTCGTGTGGGACTAACGATGCAATTTTCTCCAAATACAAATGAAAATACAGTATGAGCAAGTGTTTGTTCCTAAGATTTTTGTACTTCCAATTTTTTTGGTCATACATTTAGGCAGTATTTGCAAAAACTTCTGCTTTTAAAAAAAGTAATTTATTGTATCAAAAATTGGTATTGTTTGTAAATAGACTCGAAAGTTGAGAATCAGAAGTTGAGAGTGTTTGGTGGAAAAGTTGTAAATGTGCTTATTTGTTTGTAAAAGTCAAACCATAAGCAGAACCAGAAATTCAAAACATACATCTTCCAACTTTTAAATTATAATTAAATAAAAAGGCGAATCGAAGCATAAGTTGGCATTTCCAAATACTAAAATTGATTTGAAAAACACTTTTCTTTAGTGATTGCAAACACTCTTAAATCACCTAAAGAGACTTGTGAGCCAATTAACATCTCTCCTTTTAATTATAATAAAAACAAAATAAGATAAACTAATAAAAACAATGCTAACACGGAATTCTTATCAAGACTGATTCAACATATACCGACACGAAATGCTTCCCTTAGAAATTTGCCAAATAAAAGATTAAAATAAAATAAACACCTCGTGGACACCATCTAAATAAACATTTCTTTCAAATGTTAACTAACTGCATCAAATCTTCCACAGTCAGATTTTTTTCACCTTCAATATGCACAGTTGTTTTTGTGCTTACAAACATAAGCGAAAGGAAAAAGTTTAAAGCTTCTTCAGAATGAACAAACTTCACAAGAAGTGCTACTGATACCAAATATGACATCTAATATTACAATTTGGCTCCAAATAATAAGAATTAAGACTACTTCAACACTTTCCAGAGCTGGACTTAGACAATACAAACTTGCTCAAAAGATGAAATAACACTTATTCTGCAACCTAACAATTTATTTAGATTATATTGTTTACTTAGTTTCGGATGACTAATTAGAATATATAAGTGTAAGCATCAAACAGCCTTACTGAGGCTAACTCCCCTAATTGATTACTAAAAACTACTTAATTTTACATTGTAAATCTCAAGTTGTTGGTTAGTAGATATAGACTTTGTACGAGTCCAAAGACATATATAGTCTTCTTTTAATATCAGAATAAAGCTCTTTCGCCAATCTTCTGCATAATGTTAAAAATCTATCTACTGCCTTCATTTCGTTTTCGAGTTAGTTTACTTTCAATTAGCAAAGATCGGTCATAGCAAGAACCAGTCATTTAAGCAATGCATCTTGGATATTAACCACAGGAAAAACAATTATTAAACCAATTATAAGTCATTGATATCGATGTTCTAACATAAAATTAACAACTCTGAATAATCTGACTAGTTCTTATTTAGACTACATAAGCAATTACCAGGCCACATGAATCATAAAACCAGAAAAAATATATAATCTAGCCGAATAATATCTAGACTAGTTCAACATTAGTTAGAAGGAAATCCTATATAAACCAAATGATTAGTTCCCATAAGGCAAGCCACGAGAAAAAACTAAAGGTTTAGTAAACTGTTGGAGATTTAAACTTACATTATCTGATCTTTGCTTAGTAGCTATGTTGAGCTACACAGAACCCCGTTGGGTTCTGCTAGCTCTCTTCTCCACCCTCATAGCATGTGTTGATGCTAACTTCCCATCATGGGGATTCTGGAAACCCAACTCGTATTCTTCGCAGCCATCTCTGCCTTACGTTTACAGCTCACCCCCTCCGCCTCCATATAAATACGAATCGCCGCCTCCACCACCGCCTTATAGGTATGAATCACCTCCTCCTCCTCCTTACATCTATAAGTCTCCGCCACCTCCACCATACAAATATGAATCACCACCACCCCCACCCTACAAGTACGAATCACCACCGCCACCTCCATATGTCTATAAATCTCCACCACCTCCACCTTACAAATACGAGTCACCTCCACCCCCTCCCTATAAGTACGAATCACCACCACCGCCACCATACAAGTATGAATCACCTCCACCGCCACCCTACAAGTACGAGTCACCTCCACCACCTCCATATGTCTATAAATCTCCACCACCTCCACCTTACAAATACGAGTCACCTCCACCCCCACCCTACAAGTATGAGTCACCACCACCACCTCCATATGTCTATAAATCTCCACCACCTCCACCTTACAAATACGAGTCACCTCCACCCCCACCCTACAAGTATGAGTCACCACCACCACCTCCATATGTCTATAAATCTCCACCACCTCCACCTTACAAATACGAGTCACCTCCACCCCCTCCCTACAAGTACGAATCTCCACCACCTCCACCTTACAAATACGAGTCACCTCCACCCCCACCCTACAAGTATGAGTCACCACCACCACCTCCATATGTCTATAAATCTCCACCACCTCCACCTTACAAATACGAGTCACCTCCACCCCCACCCTACAAGTATGAGTCACCACCACCTCCACCTTACAAGTACGAGTCACCACCACCACCTCCATATGTCTATAAATCTCCACCACCCCCACCCTACAAATACGAGTCACCACCACCTCCACCCTACAAGTACGAGTCACCACCACCACCTCCATACGTCTATAAATCTCCACCACCTCCACCTTACAAGTATGAGTCACCACCACCACCTCCATATGTCTATAAATCTCCACCACCTCCACCCTACAAGTACGAGTCACCACCACCACCTCCATACGTCTATAAATCTCCACCACCTCCACCTTACAAGTACGAATCACCTCCACCCCCACCCTACAAGTATGAGTCACCACCACCACCTCCGTACGTTTACAAATCTCCACCACCTCCACCTTACAAGTACGAGTCTCCCCACCCCCACCCTACAAATATGAGTCACCACCACCACTTCCATATATTTACAAATCACCACCTCCGCCACCTTACAAGTATGAATCACCTCCACCCCCACCTTACAAATATGAATCACCTCCACCTCCACCCTACAAATACGAATCACCACCACCACCACCTTACGTCTACAAATCACCGCCACCTCCACCTTACAAATATGAGTCACCTCCACCTCCACCCTATAAGTACGAATCACCACCACCTCCACCATACAAGTACGAGTCACCACCACCACCTCCATATATTTACAAGTCTCCACCACCTCCTCCATACGAGTATGAGTCACCTCCACCTCCTCCATACAAGTATGAGTCACCACCACCTCCTCCATATACTTACAAGTCTTCGCCACCTCCTCCATACAAGTATGAGTCACCTCCACCTCCTCCATACAAGTATGAGTCGCCTCCACCGCCCCCTTACAAATATAAGTCGCCTCCACCCCCACCTTATAAGTACAAGTCTCCTCCACCCCCACCTTATAAGTACGAGTCACCACCTCCACCACCACTTTACTATTAAAGCTTTCAACACCGCACATCACTATCTCACTACTTATAAACCAAATATCAATAATGAATCAAACCTAGAATAGTTTTACTTTGATTGTAAGCCCTTGTTCTGTAATGTGTTTTGTTCTTCGTTAGAAACTCCAAAGAAATAAAGCTCTGTTTCTTCTTCTTGTCATCTAAAATGTCCACAATCATACCAAAAAGAGAAATGCCCACGGGAAGACAGTCCACTAAACTCTATTATAAACACATTTCCTCTATAAATATCAGCAGTATTAGACTGCGGATAATGTAAACCATAATTTGTGTATTTGTGAACCTTATAATCTACTTGCACGTGTTTCATGTTTAATGATTCAATATTATTTTCATTCTGAACATTTAATGGACAGTTGATGAGTATTGTGTTTGTTCATTCTAAATGTCTGCCTTCAATTCTTTTCTTTTCATATAGTCAAATCCATCATGAATTCCTCTACTATTATGGATAAAAAAAAATTCATTTGAGTAATATCAGAAAACAACAATTTTGGCTAATGCTTAAGGTTGAAATATAAATAAGTAAACAGTGTGAAAATGCATAGTAATAGTAGCTTCAATGAACTATGGTATTGCAATTTTCACATTAGTAAACAAAAAATTGGACTTTTATAAATATAAGTAGTCTTCTACACCACAGGGAAGAGGAATCTAGCACAGTCTGCATTGCTTCTATGTATGAAGAGAAGATAGAGCAAAAAAGAATGTATAAGAAAGAACCCCTTCACCACATGTCTTTCAGTAAATTCGTGTAATCAATGGCTTGATTCATCACCAAATACCTCAGTGTTGCAAACTGGACATGTCTGTAAAGAAGTAGAATAAGCTATCAAAAATATAAGAAATAGTGCGAACTCAGGGTACTTTTTTTCGAATACGGGTGTTGGATTACCTTGTTGATGCTAAGCCACTTGGAGCCGCAATCAGTATGGTATGCATGCTTGCATGGCAAATTGATTTGTCTGTCCCCTCTTTTATATCGCATTTGGCAAATGACACATCTGTTTTTCCAAAGAAGAAACCATGACCATTTTGAGACTTGAGAGAATTCTAAAGGAAAAGATCAAGCATTTAGCATTGATCCTTAATTATAAATTATTAACTTAAATGTGTTTGCTGCAATCCAGAACAGATTCTGTGGTTAACTAGTTGAAGCAGGAAGATTTTCTTTTTTTTCTTTTTAGAGAAAAAATGGGATAGTGTAAATCTATCGCAAGTGGCAGTTGAATCTTGGTCGGCAGAATAATCTATCCACTTCAATGACATGAAATTCATAAATGACAATTGGTCCATATGCTAGCTGCCACATAATTTCCATTTCGGTTTTTTTTTTTTTTCCTGATTTCTTTGATTTTTTTAGAGTTCAAACACATTTAGCAAGCAACAGAAAATCCAAACAAGCTTATGCATAAAAGACAGTCAAAGAAATTAATATTTTCAGATCAAAGTTTGTTCAGGTGACAAAGCATCCAAAAGAAATGTAATCAGAGTTTATACAATTCCCTTAAAGCAATCAGTTCTGAAAATGAACATTCATCACACGACAAATGGACGACTCCTTAAGGATTTCATTCGTAGACACCAGTGAAGCACTTCAGGACTAGGAGGGTGCTTGGCTAAGCTTATTTAAAAATCATATAAGCTCCTACATTTTATAAGATATTTTTAGAGCTTATAAGATGTTAGATCTTATTTTAAAAACAAGTGGTTGAGGTTTTTGGATAAAATAAGATGAAAGAGCTTATAAGATGTTACTAATGGCATTTTTGTAATTAAAATGTCTAAAGTGAAAGGAGGTTGTTAAAATAAGATCTTATTTTGAAAATAAAGTTTATAAGCTCCCAATATCTTATTTTGGGAGCTTATAACATCTTTTGAAAAAAAAACTACACCAACAAATTTGGAGAGCTTATAAACTCTCGAGTCTCAAACATCTTATAAAATATTTTAAAGAGCTTATAAGTTCAGCCAAGCACCCTCTGAATCTAACAAGCCACACACACATTGATGCAATAGGAAAAAGTCTCCATCAGTAATCAACTTTCCAACCCAGGCACTACAAAATTAAAGTATGATGCTCATGGGTTTGTGCTTATACAAGAAAATTGTGATTTGATGCATGCTACATATTCATTTTCTTGATAGCATCATAGCAGTAATAAGAAAATTTTCAATATATTAGGGATTGGAGAACTTTGCATGAAATAATTTCTCATTACTTGGGAGAAGATTATTTGAAGATACATGTATAATACGCCCACAACCAGGAGATTTATTAATGCTGAAATGTGGTAGAGAGGGAAGAAACACATGGAATATGGTCAAAAAAGAGGCTTAAGATTCCTAAGGAAAATGAGAACCTCATCTGCAGAATGTCACCTGTCTTCAGATTTTCTTCTTGAGAAAATTCCGCCAGACTTGTGTTTTGAGGTTGGAAGTTGATTAATGAGCTCTTGTGAAAGTCCTCGACTTTGAGTTCCCACTGCCTCACCTAAATCAAGTAATTCCTGCTAAGCAAAACATGAATAACCAACACATCAGAAAATCCAAGTAGTTGTCTATTTCACAGTAGTCAGGAGTAGCTAAGGAATGCCAACAGATCTAGAAAACCCCTCTTAAAAGCTCAATAGGCGGCAGAATGTTTACATATATAATATCATGCATACAGTAGAATGTTTACAAAATGTCGAGGAAATTAACAGAGAACATTCTTTTCAATTTTCTTAGCATTTTGTATGTCAACTACTCTAAGGATCTCATTCATTTTACACTTCACATATCAGTGCACTCCAAAGAGTAATATCCACCTAGTATAATCAGTTCCTTTCTTCATACCCCATTGTTCCTATGCTAAGCGTAAATTTTCTTTCTCATAGTATAACCATTTCCTACTGTTCCCTGGAAATCCTTGATGACCAACTTCATTAACAATTTTACACTTCACATATCTCAAATGAAGATTGGCATATTACTCTTATATAACTCCAATCAAGATTGGCACCATTGTTATTGTCCATTCTGATCATTACTTTGCAAATTTTTGTTTCAGTTACGTGCTCACTTACCTTAAGCACAGAGCTTACAAGGGAAAGTCTCACTGCAAGGGGAAGGATCTATATTCAAACGAAATCTGCTGTTATATTTGGTAATATGATACCAAGCATAACACAGTAAAAGGAAGCTGTAGAGACATGAATCAAATGGGAGACTTTCCCTACCTCATAAGTCATTGTATCAGGATCAATGTCATCTTGCAATAAGACCTACAACAACACAAACAACGAGACACAAAGTTCAAAAACACAGACTAGCAGAACTCACCAATTGTAAACCATGTGATTATTGATGCAAGTAGAGTTTAACATGTATAATCAGGTGAGAAAGAAAAGAAATCTCTTGAGGACAAGGAGATATGCCAGCAGTCAATCATCATCCAAGGATATTTCACAATTTTTTGTCTCAAAAGCATCAGAATGTAACAAAGGAAAGGGCGAATATAGATGCAAACAGTTGCCTTTCATTTTTGTTTCTGCTTAAAAGCCTTCTTTCAGGGGACACATGTGAGCACCATCTTTAACCAATATCAAATATATATATATATATATATATATATAAGCATTTTTGTGGATTTCTCTTGCACCATTACAGCTTTCAACAAGAAACAATTATCAGTTAAATGTAATAATTAATATGTTGATGCCCGAGATCAATAATTGCAGCACATATATTAGAATTGTTTCTATTTATCAGACTGCTCATATTTTGTGTTTACCAGTGTTGATGTGCGAACAATAAAAATATGTAAAGTTCATGGTAATGTAAAAATGACAACCTGAGTACTGACAGCATCTTCTTGATGTGGTGAACCTGCACATTTAGGAAATAATGCAACAATATGTTAAAATAAAATACTTGAATGAGAACCAGGGGATTAGGAAAATTGGGCTTATATGTGAAGACTTTTCAAAAAACACGCAGAATTCATCAAATATAGTGTTGTCTTTTGGCTCAAACTGAATACTCAACAGAAGATAAACAGATACTTACTTTCCTCTGGAATAGAATGCACAGCGGAAACCATACTTTGTTCAGATGGCACATCTACAGCTATAGGATCTTCTGTGTTTGCCATAGAAGGGTAATCCCAAGCTCTCCTGTTAAAATCCATTCTTGGAGCATGGTCAACGTCCTCATAGAGACCATAATAATAAGTACTCTCTTGCCCAGATAGTCCATATTTGTATGAACTCATATGCATTGACCAATATTGACTTTCCTGGATGGGAAGATGAATAGCTCATCATGAGATATAGTGAATAGAAACGAATAAACATGTCATGGCCAAGATAATCATGAAAAGCATGCACAGACTAATTAAAAGGAATAAGAATAGGTAATCAGAATACTGAAGTGCAGTTACAGTAGATATATTCTTCACTTCCTCAATGCAGTCCTAGTTTTGAACATGTACCACCTTGACTCAAAAAAACATTCAAATATAATTGTTCATGCTTTTCAGTAAATAAGTCCCATATATTTATCAGTCCTCCTCATAACTTAAAAGATACAGCTAAACTATATCACAAAGCCTTAGGTAACCCTTTCAGTCAGATAAGCATTTTTGACAACGCTTGAAGTCTGTTGCCTGGCATGAGGCCTACAGATGCTACAGGAGCAGTTCTCATGATGTGGTCCGCTAAGCTGAGTTTTTAGAACATCGAGTATGCAACATAAATGGATTAAACACAGGCAGAACACATGCCAATGAGTGGAAAAATTTTCGACACACCAGCACGTGTTGGTTGAGGAAATGACGGTTCAAAAGGTATATAAGGTGCTGGGTACTCCAGCTGATTAAGTATTTCAGCCAATTAGCTAGTATAGAAATATGTTGACATAACCAAGACTCTAGTTCAAATCGTTGCAGCACTGTCTGGCTGTCCCCCAACAAAATATATGCTACAAAAGATAAGCTAGAATTCTGTTATGGCTCTAATGTGCAATGATCTTCATGAACATCCTCTTGCTCAAAACCACGAGTCCTCTTCTACGTTTATTAGTGCTCTTACTAATTCCTAAGTAAGAATAAATCCATTATTTTGGCATTTGAAATTTTTATGCAAGAACAATCCCAGTTAAAATTAAAGAGTCCATAAAGCACAATTTATTTCTCTAACGAATGCATCCAAGAATTTTGAGTACACATGTATACTTGTTTCCATCCATTGTCTGATCAAACAAAGTAATTCCCATTTCATTGCGTGGTAACTCTTTTTCAACATAATTGGAGCAGCATAAGAAAAATTACCTGATCATGCATCGGCCCCATGTTAACATAATGATATGGGGCGGCTGAAACACCGCCAAAAAAATCCATGAAACCTTCTGAGGGAGGGTAAGAATAGCCGCTGTCCATGTAATGCACTTCTAGATGCTGATTCTCATTCATTCTTGTTTCCAGAAACTGGTCTCCCATATATAATTGACCCAACCAAAAAAGAGAGAACTAAAAAAAAAGGGTTCAATAAAATTAAAAACTCTCTTTTGTTGTATAAACGAAAAAATGAAAACGGAAAGTAAAATGAGGGTAGACACTTAGATTAAAGAAATTTTATGTTACAGGATTCTCAACTAAAAACATGAAAAATTATAAGGAAACTCAAAAAAAAGCAGGGCATCTAGAGCACTATAGTCGCTAACAAGCAACAAATAAAATGGCATTCTTCCCAGAAAATAGAAGGAAAAATGCACGCAATACGACATACATTATGCTCTCATGCAATTCCCCTACTCAATAATCGACCAAGAACAGTTGAAGAGGAAACCAAGAAAACTCCTTAAACCCAACATGTACATACGAAATAGATAAGCGTATCCGTATACCTGTGCTCTGGTGAAAAAACAAAAAATGCGGGGAAGAAAAATTGAATTCTCTTTCTGAAACGAAAGAACAGATTTCACACACAGTGGTGGTGTTGGTGCGTGTTTCCTTTTTGTCTCTGTGACGTCTGAAATGTGCAGTGGTCTGCTCTGCTTTGCTTGAGGCGCTTATGCCGGACTTGAGATACACGCCATCCCCACCACACCATTTTGTATTTACCTCTCTCTCTCTCTCTCATCTGTGTGTGTATATATATCTCATATTCTCATTCAATATTTTCAACACAATTTTTTTATCGGAAATAATTCGCTCAGTTTTTTTAGATCGGATATTCGATAAATTCAATTATGACGGTGGACCTAATTTGATTGGGTTAAAGAATGAAAAATTCAGTAGAAAGTTTTGTCAAAAAATCGATCAACACCCCATTTTTGAGAAGTTTTGTTAATGTTTGAATTTCCTCAAACGTTATCTTTTCTTTCTTTTGAATTGTTCTTTCAGATTTCAGTTTTCTTTTTTGCAGTTAATATTTCAGTTTTTTTCCAGGTAGTTAAATTAGAAGTTTAAATTCAGTTTTCTAACACTACTAACTCCTTGGAAGTTTATTTTAGTGGGTGGTTTTTTCTCCTTAAAACTCAGGAAGTTTTTCCTACTTTTTTGCGGGGAAGTTATTCAAGAAGATAGCTATTTAAGGATCGAAACCAAAGCAAATTTAGGTATGTCTGATTTTAAGACAATTGAGAGTTCATCTTCGACTTTTTCATACTGGAAAAGTCAGAAGTTCGGTGATACCAGGAATGTTGGCAACATTGTTGGCATCATTTTCAAAACTCGAATTTTGAGTGTTTATGTGAGATAGATTTAGTGTATATTGAGTGTTTGGAGTGCACTAAATGTATTCTCACATTTTGTGAAGGAGTGTTATTGCTTTCGGAGACACAGGGGAGTTGTTCTTCTAGTTTCCTTATTTACTTTGTATTTTTGTATATTGTAAACAACATCATCCTTTGAATATTTTTGTTCTAATGAACATCGTACAAAGTATTTTAACTTGTACAAAATTTTCAATCTCTTGTGTCTTGTATTTGATTCTGTCTTTATTTCATACTTTGTGAAATTGTATTTTTAATTAAGTCTTTCGTTGTGTTTTGCAAAGTGTTGGCATCACTTTTGACTGCACACTGCATATTCATTAGAATTGGACCCTTCTATTCTTTCAATTGGCATCAAGAGCCTTCACTAGACGATACTTAGTGTGATCCTGTTTTTTTTGCAGTGTTTTGATGACGGAAATTCAGAGTAGTTCCATTTTTCGACCTTCTGTTTTGGATGGAACGAACTATTCCTATTGGAAGGTGAAAATGAGGGCTTATATCAAGTTCATTGATGAAAGAGCATGGAAATCTGTTCTTACGGGATGGACACCACCAAGAATCGTTGACACCAGAAGGAGTTACAATAGACAAACCAGGAGATTGAGTGGCAAAACGATGAAATCCAGTTGCAAGCTTTAATTCTAAAGCTTTAAATGCCATATTTACTGTTGTTGATATGTTTTTGTTCAAAATAATTTCTAATTGTGTTTCAGCAAAAAATGCTTGGGATGCTTTGCAATTGCATTGTGAGGGAACACAAAGTGTTAGAAGAACAAAGCTAAGACTCCTAGCAAGCAAAATCGAGAATCTGAGAATGGAAGAAGAAGAGACCATTGCTTCGTATAATGCAAAAATCTGTGATATTGCTAATGAGGCACAATCACTTGGAGAGCCTATTAGCAATGAAAGATTGGTAAGTAAGGTAATGAGATCTCTTCCGAAAGATACAATGTTAAGATCTATACTATTGAAGAAACCAAGGGATCGATACTCTTAGACTTGATGAACTTATTGGTATTTTACAAACTTTTGAGTTAAACTTGGGGCAACAAAAAGAACATCATGTTGAAGACAAAATATTGCTTTTAAAACCCAAACTGGTTTTTATTTTTGTGATGTTCAAAGTAATGCAATGGAACATTTTATGAAAAACATTCATGAATGTGATTTAAATGAAGAATCCATTGCATTATTGACCTTACGGTTTAATAGTTTACTCAAAAAATCTTCTTTGAATGGCAAAGATTTCAAGTTTAAGAAACATTTTTCTGGTAATTCTTCAAATTTCCCTAAAAAGCTTGAACCAAATCAAGAGAACAATTCTTTAAAACCAAAAAACCTTGATTTGATTCAATGTCGTGCTTGCAAAGGATTTGGTCATTATGCAAAACAATGTGCAAACACTCTTAGGGAAAAAGGTATGGATTTTACTGTATCTTTTAGTAATGAAGAATCTGAAGATGGTGAAGAAAACTGCAAGGGACTTGTAACGATTCTTGAAGAAGAGAAGCTCAAATCTGATGGATTCAGAAATGATGCAACAAATGATGCCAACATTGAGGCATCACAAGACAGGTTTGTTGATTCTAAATATGATTTTGTTAATCATTTTGCATCATTTTTATTTCTGAATTCAGGGTCAAAGTCTGTTGATCTAGAAGATAAATGTCATAATGATTTGCAACTTAAATGTGAAGATCTTGTCAAAGAGAATGACATTTTAAGAGAATATGTTGGGAGATTGGAAGTTCTTTTAACAAAGAAAGACAAAGATCTTGATCTGGTAAAATCTGAACTTATTAGTCTTAAAAAGACTGTAAGTAAGTTTGATTCTAGCTCTGCTGTTATTGATGATATATTTTTGAAAGCTAGATTTGATAGAACCGGATTAGGATATGTTCAAGCAAATAAAACAGATTCTTGTAAGAAGACATACCATTCTATGAAACAAGGGAATGATGGGAAAAGTGGTAAATCATTTTTCAAAAATGATTTCAAGAAGTCTGGAAGTGTTTTGAGATGAAAATATGTGTGTCATTCTTGTTTTAAACCTGGGCATATCAAACCTTTTTGTTTTAAATGAAGAAAGATAAGGCTTTAGGTAAGATGATGCGTAAATGATACATGACACGTTGAGGATACTTTCAATTTTCTTTGAGAATTCTTCAAAAACTGATCCTAAATTGATTTGGGCTGATGATAATGATCGTTGTTGTACTCAACACATTTCCACTAAACATCCGTTAGCAGATATTTTCTCTAAATCTTTGGATTTTGAGAGGTTTTCTTGTCTAAGGAAATCTATTGGTTTGTGTGTTCTTTAAAATTTAAATGCGTGATGCTTCATGTGTTGCATCACTGTGTGACACATCCTGTTAGTATATATTTTTTTTTGTTTTGTTGTTAGCTTGTATTCTTGAATTTTTCTGTACTGTTGCATCATCTTTTGTAGGCATTTCTGTGCAACTTAAATTCTTAAAAGAAGTCAGCAAACATATTTTTTTTTTAAAACTTGCTTTTTGGGCATATTTGTACATTTTGGCTCATTGATCGTGTAAATGGATTGAGCTATATTTCTATGACTTTCTTAAGTCTTTTTGTACTATTCTTATGCCTGTGGATTTGTTATGCAAGTGTAAAAAAAAAAAAAAACTCTGTTTCTGTCATTTAAATTGAGTTTGTTGTTACAGAATGATCTTGCAAATGATGGCATCCTTGTACATATCACTTCATGATACTGATGTGTGTTTGTTTTATATATATTTTTCGTTTTTGTTTTATTACTATTTCTTATATATTTTTAAAAAAAAACAAAAAAAAAATAATTTGAAAAAATCTGCAAAACTTGATGTTTAGTAGTAATGAGTTGTTACCTTTTATCTCCTTTCTCCTATGTTGGATAACTGGTCCTAACTTCTTCTAAATGGAGATAATGGGGTATCAAAATGCTCTCAGTGAGCTTGTATGTTGTTATTTTCTCTCTTTAAATTATGGAGGTTGATTTCAATCCAAAAAGGGAGAGAAAGTGGCACAAAAACAAGCTGGAAGCAAAGGAAGTGGAGATGGTGATTCTGAGAATGATGCCAACACCTGAGGCATCATTTTTTTGACAGCTGAACTTGCTTGTTTGAAGAGTATTTGATGTTTTTGGTACTTCTTGTTTCTGGCTTATATACAGGGGGAGATTTGACTCCTTGAATTCTGGGGAGAATATTAACTGTTATTTTTGTGTAAAAGGTTTTATCCAGAAATCTGCAAGAAAGGGGGAGATTGTTAATGTTTGAATTTCCTCAAACATTATCTTTTCTTTCTTTCGAATTGTTCTTTGATTTGATTTTCTTTTTGCGATTAATATTTCGGGTTTTTTTCAGGTAGTTAAGTTAGAAGTTTAAATTCGAGGTTTTCTAACACTACTAACTCCTTGGAAGTTTATTTTAATGGGTGGTTTTCTCCTTAAAACTTGCGAAAGTTTTTCTCCTACTTTCTTGCAGGAAGTTATTCAAGAAGATAGCTATTTAAGGATCGAAACCAAACAAATTTAGGTATGCTGATTTTAAGACAATTGAGAGTTCATCTTCCAGCTTTTTCATACCAGAAAATTCTGCAGAAGCTCAGTGATACCAGGAATGTTGGCAACATTGTTGGCATCATTTTCAAAACTCGAATTTTGAGTGTTTATGTGAGATAGATTTAGTGTATATTGAGTGTTTGGAGTGCACTAAATGTATTCTCACATTTTGTGAAGGAGTGTTATTGCTTTCGGAGACACAAGGGGAGTTGTTCTTCTAGTTTCCTTATTTACTTTGTATTTTTGTATATTGTAAACAACATCATCCTTTGAATATTTTTGTTCTAATGAACACCGTACAAGTATTTTAACTTGTACAAAATTTTCAATCTCTTGTGTCTTGTATTTGATTCTGTCTTTATTTCGTACTTTGTGAAATTGTATTTTTAATTAAGTCTTTCGCTGTGTTTTGCAAAGTGTTGGCATCACTTTTGACTGCACACTGCATATTCATTAGAATTGGACCCTTCTATTCTTTCAAGTTTAAATTTAGTATTATATATGTGGTTAAATTATATTTTGAACTTTTTAAAAATATTTTTAATTATTTAATTCTTTTTAGTGGAAATGGTACAAAATAGCCATTTACAAAATATAAAGATTAAAAATAGTCATCTTTTGTAGACACTTTTTTAGTTATTTTGGTGTGTAAAATGACATTCATACCCTTCTAGCATTTTGATATTTGGATTATTTCTCTCTCTTTCACCTATCTCTATCTCTATGTATCCACTTACTCTTTTTTTCAAACTTTTTCAAAAAATCAAACCTGTATTTTTCGTTTTTAAATATGCAATATTGGTGTTGAATTATAGATATCGAAAAGAGGATTAATTTGATATATTATACATGCAAAACGGATTAAAAACAAAAAAGTTACGTGAATTCAAAGTTTTTTGGAAAAAAAATAATTGGGTTATAATAAGTGAGAGAATTGGATGTTGTAACTCAACATCGAGTTACAGTGACTCGATATCGAGTCATAGGGATGTGTGTTTTTGTGCAGTTAAATTGACTCAAGGGCAAATTGGGTTTTTCACACCCCAAAATGGCTAAAAAAGATGTGTTTAAAAAAATGGCTAAAAAACATCTTGGTTTAATGGAAATGGCTAAAAAAAAAAAATCAACTGTCTTTTTTACCTTATCCATAACAATTGGTATACTACATTATCATTTTATATAATATACTAAAATAATATAATCAATTTTTATAATCTTCTTTGTTTTTCTTTTTTGTCTTCATATTTTCTCCTTTTTATAAATTATACGAGTAATATTCTTTCTTTTTGTGGAAGTAGGCATCTTCTCTCCAAGTGAGTGGAAGTTTTCTCTTTTTCTTTTGTAGGTGTGTCTTCCATCCAATTATATGACGATTATTGGGCTTAGCTTGGACGATGTTGGAGCTTCTTCATCAAATATACAAATTTGGTGGGATCCTTCGCTTCTCTATTGTTTCGTAATCAGTCACTCGGTGGACAATTGTTGTCGTTTGAGATTGGATCTCGAGGCTTTTAGTGTTATTTCGGTTTTTTTCTCTTTCTCCATCCTCTATTTTGTTTGTTTGTGAGAGGATGTTTGTTTTATTGCGAGGAGGATGTGTTATGTACGGGTGTATTTGCGGTTTTTTTACATCTTCTATAAATATAATATCTTTTTTGTAAAAAAAAAATAGTTCACCATAATGATTGGACTGAACTTTAGATCAAACTATTAACAATTAAATTTTATTAAAGAAATTTATTTTCATTATTTTTAGTATTTTTTTCAACCCATTTGTCAAGTATACTACCATGTTGGAGGCCATAACATCTATTTGGAATGAAAACTTATGTTTTTTGAAGAAAAAAAAAGTACACATCGTCCTAGCAAGTAATATTTACCTGTTACATCAAATCACCGAACTAAAAAGTCCAATTTTTTTTAATTTAAATGAGTAAATTCAAAGTCGGAATTAGAAAAAGACCAAATCTCCGAGTGACTCTACTTAGACAACTAAAAAAAGAATTTTGCCTACATTTAAGACTCTAAAGTGTAAACTAGTGCGTGTAAATAGGGGTGGCACGGTTCCAGAACTGCTGGTTCCATTTCCAAAATCGTTGGTTTCGGTTCCTCATTTTGGATGAACTGGAACCATTGCCTCACGATTCCAGTTCCAGTTTGGAACCCGGTTCAGTTCTAGTTTTGAATTTAACTGGAACCGTTTGCTTATCTTTTGATAATTTTTATTTTTTTAAAATGGTTTATCAATTTCAGTTACAAAAAAAAGGGGAGAGAAAAAAAAAGACTTGGATTTAATATTCAATTAAGTTTTGTACTTAATATTAATAATAATATTAAACTATATATATATACTATTAGATAAAAGAATCAAAGTTCACGCATTTCATTTACAACATTTGGTTTAAAACGTGTCTCGTGTAGTTACGAATATAAAACATCCTAATAAACATTTAACATTTCTTCTAGCATATCTTTACCATAAAAAAAACTCGTTGGTTTTAACGCTTGAAACCAATGAGTTTGAAGCTGAATTCAGTTCCACTACTACGGTTTCATCGATGGTTAAAACCGTCGGTTCCACGATTTTTGAGACCAAGGAATCGGAACCGCCTACACTATTAGGTTATTTTTGGAAGCTGATGACACCCAAGCGATTCGTAATCGTTGACCATGGTTCCGATTTCGGTTTGAAACCCGGTTTTGGTTTCATTTGGCCACCTCTACGTGAAAGCTTCATGGCATGGCAATCAAGTAGATGCTATATTAATAGAATTATGAATCACTATATAAATGATAACAATGTCGGTATATCTTTCTTTGTAATATCATATATCAATCCTATATACTGAAAGGAAAAAAAAAAATCAAGGACTACATGTCAGCACCAAACTATAATGAGACATGTGAAATTTCTCATTCTTTCAATTACATGTGGCGGCTTCACATTATCCATTGTTAACAAATTTTCCATATTTTTCATATATAATATGGAAGATAGGAACTAGTATAAAAGATAAAAATTCATAAAATATCAGTCATTGTAATATAAAAGATACTTTGATTAATAAAATTAGTACAACTATAACTAAATGATTCTTTAAACGCTAACAAAATTAAATATCAGTCAGTCTAATATACATTAACTCATGAAAAATTAAATTGATTGTAACAATATAATTAAGAATTAAAATTTGTGTTATTTTGGCGAGCCAAAGCACACAGCCAAAAAAAAAAAAAGCTCAAAGTTGACTTTGATATTACACAAAAAAAATGTCCTATTCAAAGAACCAAAATTTGACCCTATCAAGTAACGAAAAGAATTAGTTCTACTAAAATATGACTCGTAGTCCAAAACAAAATATTAATAATTGATATTATTAATGAAACGAATTGAAATCACACTCAATTGGTTCTATTAAAAAAAAATTAGACACTAAATCTTATTATTTGAGCAAAGATTATTCAAAATTTATTATCTCTTTCTTACTAAACTATTACATGTATCATTATATTAGGAATATAAATTATCAATAATATAAAAAAAATATATATGTATATAAAGTATACATAAATATATCTATTCATATTTGAAAGAATTTTAAGAATTGAAGTTATTTTTACATTAAACTCAATAATCAAAATAATTTATACATTTAATATTTTTATATATTTGTCATATTCATCTATTATTAAAATATATTTAATATTTGAACTAGTTAAGTTACTAATTGTTATTTCTAAAAAAATATTTAAACTAAGAACATGAAATCAAAAGTGATGTACAATTACTAAAACATGCTAAAAACAAGGGAAATTGTGTCCATATATTAAATTATACTTTGATTGAGGGGAGGTAATACATTAGCAAGTTCACATAAGGTAAATGGGACTTTAGCTAATTTCAGGAGTGTTATTATATTTTATCCTTTAAAATATCATCAATGTTCAAAATATCTTAGTACGACATGCTCCATCCATTCGTCTGAAAACTGGTCCAATTTGATTATATTATAGTTGGAAAAAACTAACCTTTTGTGTAATCTTGTATTAATATTTTTACGATTGAGAGTTAGTAACATCACATTATTATTTATATACAAAATAAATCTCTTTTAATCAATATAAAACTTCTATTGCGAGACATTTTGTGAAAATGGGTAATAAATTGTATGTAGATAAATTTTGTTGTGCCATAAAATTTGAGTGGTCACTTAAAGTTTAAAGGGTTAAGAGAGAGAGAAGAGGCAATACAATAGAATAGGCATGTGAATGAATAAAAAGGCGTTGTGGTAGCCGATGAGAGAGGTAAAATATCGAGGCAGCCGAATTCCCACAACACTCTGTAAAATCTTTGCCCTACAGCTGTTTACTGTACAAACTGTCCCTACAAATCCGAATTGTCTGCTCCCCTTTAACCACCTTCCTTAGTCAATGGAATGCAGATAATATTGTTTATTCACAGTTCCCTTTTTTTTTCATTTTTTATTTCTTTTTGTTCTTTGGTTCTTTTAGGGGCCATTCTTTACTATCAAGACTGGAATGTCGGGTGATCAAACATCCAAACATCCGACTCTTCGCAATCCATTCACCAATATTATATGCAAGAATCAGGATGGATTGCTCAAAAAAAAAAAAAAAAAAAAAAAAAGGGAATCAGGATGGATTTACTAGTTAGTCGCTGCCCAAGACCAAGTTTGACAAAATCCAACTCAATTACATATGTAATATGTTTTGTTGACGTACGTTTTGGTGAACAAGTAAAATATATGAAGATGTAATACGTGGAAATGGAGATAGACTTCAATTCGGGGCTAATTCTACCTTCTTATATATGATGTCGAACATAAAGTTTCTGGTCGGTTTTGCTTTTACAGACGTAGGTTTATAAGCGTTTTCTCTAGTATTTCTCTCTTGTCCTTTTCCTCATAAATGAGGCCCTATTTATACCCATCTCATTAGTGAGTTTTTAATAACCACTATTACACTTAACACTTAGATAATTTTAAAGGGACACTTGTCCTTCCCTAAGCATGCATGCTAGCCAAATGTTTGTCACTTGTCGACTCATCTGGTTGTCGTGCTGACAAGTGTCAGCTTACTCATGCTAATGATGCAATTAGCCTTTCTTAACTGGATGGTTATCTTTTAAATTTCTCGCCATGAACTTTCGCACAAGATTGGGCTGGGAAGGCGAGCCCAATTCATGACGCCATCAGGTCGGTCTGCGTCGGCTTGTGGGCCCCACATGTCCATGTGCTGAATGGCCACGTGGACTAATTTGCTTCTAGCTCGGCTCGGGTGTCATCAATGGCCCCCAAGTTTATTTACGAGAGAAGAATTTCTGAAGTCGGATTTAAACTTTAATGCTAATCATAAGCTTTTAATGGGGAAGAGGAAACTTCAAAAGTCATCCTTCATCGACACTGTCTTTTTGATTAATGCACAAAGGCGCATTAATTGTAGTATCATGATGGCGGACATGTGGCGGCTCTTGGTTGGACCAACTATGCGCATGAACGAAGGGTGGGGATGACTCTGTCGGCCGGCGTGGGGGCGTGGCGTTTACGATGTTTCGACGGCTTTTGAGGCGAAAGGACACGTTTTTGAGTTGGTGTCTCATTTTTCGAGGAACTTAACCTATAAATACCCCTTTCGTCCTTCATTCTACACTTTTGCATCCATAGTCTTCCGCGAGAATCCTTTGAGAGCGAAAGCGGAGAATTTTTCGGTCGGTCCTTAGGGTTCGAGACTTCAAAGTTAGGTATTTTTTCCAAAACCCCCTTTTTTCTTTCCTTTGCTTCAAATACATGTCTTCTTTTGAAGATAAATGAGTCGTAACTATAGTGTGGAGGTTGAAATTGAAGACCCCCCTTCTGATCCCTCTGTTTCTTTTTCTCCAGTTCGAAGAAATTCGCCTAACAGTCCCAGTGTTGTTGAAATTTCGAGTTCAAGCCATACGTCTCCCGCTGAAACTCCATTGGAGCAGACACACACGATATTTGACCTTGTGTCATTCACCATCTATCGAGAGGGTATTTTCGAGCATGGGTTGCCCAGTGAAGATTAGGTGAAGCGGCGAACACCGATCCCCAAAACAATCAAGAAGAAGAAGAAGCAATGGATCCCCGAGAGCACGAGCACGAGGAGCAGGTTGATGAGGCCTCCGAGGGTTCGAGGGCTGCGAGGCCCGCAGAACATGCGGGCCATCACCAGAGAGATGGTCGGCGCGGAGGAGGACCCCGGCTTGGCGTGGAGGCTGGGTGGAGGCCTTGCGACCTGAATGACATTCCCAGTATGCTGATGATGCCAGAACTAGCGACTCTCCGTCAGAAGTACAGGATTCCAACGGGCATATACTTTTGGTTGCCGGACAGTGTGGAATGCCCCGAGCACCCGTCGGATGGGTGTATGGCCGTACATGTTCCCAGCATCCTGTACGGGCTGCGATTTCCACTACCGCTGGTACTCACGCGGTGGTTCCGTAAGTGGGGTCTTCCCCTATCTCAAGTGCATCCGTTGACTTGGGGCGGATTATCGGACTGTTGGTGATGTTCCATTTGGAAGGGTATCCCCGTCCCAAGTTTGCGGAGATGAACGAGTTGTTCGTCTGGAAGGCGACCCAGGCAACTCCGGGTCGGGGGCAGTCGTCTGGGTGGTACTACGCACATACCAGGCCCAGGTATCCAGACGGGCTGGTTGAAGGCCTTCCACAGTCCTTAAAGGAGTGGAAGGATAAGTGGTTTTGGGTGAGTGGCGAGTGGCAAACTCGCGTTGGGGTGGAGGGAACGGTCCTCCACCCCTCTTCAGATTTTACATACAGTTTTAGTGAGTCCACTCTTCTCTCCTTTTTTCTTTTTCTTTTTTTTTTGGGCCTATTTGACCTTAATTCTTTGCTTTGTTCAGAGAATCGACCCTCTGTCGGCCCACTATCGGCCGCTTTTGTCTGGCGGTTAGAGAATATCCAGGCTATAGGCCAGTGGGACAGGCGGATTGAGAAGTTGGCCACCGAGGCTCATCTGGCTGCGGCCGGCCTGCGGTCCGCTTTACCTGCCGATCCCGAGGCCGGAGAGGCGGTCGGGGGAGAGGCGGTGGTGGTGGAAGAGGAGGCAGAGGAGGAGCCTGAGAGGAGCCCTCCAAGGGTTGAGAGGGGACACACCCCTGAGCGGGGGGAGCAGCCTGGGCAAACAGAGCAGGCGAGGCCGTCCCTAGTGGCGGCTAGTCCTCCGGGGCGAACGTCCGTGCCGATCGGTCAGGTGTGTAAGTCCAAGCGGCTACGATAATCTAGAGGGGGGGTGAATAGATTATCTCCATCTTTTCGATTTCGCCCTCTTTTTAAACCGAATGCTCAAACAAAATAATGAAGGTGCGGAATGTAAACAACACACGCGTCGATTTAAAGAGGTTCAACCCACCTTTAGGGCCTAATCCTCTACCACCCCAAAGATATCAGGGATGGATTTCGAAAAGAAAAAGAATTTTATTAATTACCACAATTAATACAAATTCAACTTACAACACCTTGAAGAGCACCACACTCTTCTTCAACACCACCTTTGAGATTACCACAATCTCACTTGAAGATTACCACAATCTCCAACGGCACCTTGTGAAGATTACCACAATCTTCACCCTTGAAGAGCACCACACTCTTCAACACCTCAACAAGAAGATTACCACAATCTTCTTACACCTAACACCTAGTTCACCCAAGTGTGTTCTTACCACAAGAACACTCACAAGGATATCTTGTGTTTGAATGACGACCACAAATTCAAGATTACAACTCGATAATTGATAATACAATAGAGTGCAAGTGTAATCAAGAATAGCCTAGACCTCAAAGATGTGAAAGTGATAAGCTAGGCAATTTTACAACAAGAATAATGACTATGAAAGACCAAGTGTTTGCTTGAAGTGTATCTTGTTGTGTTGTATCTCAATTGTTGTATTGGTTGCTCCAAAACTTCCTCTATTTATAGGAGATGATTGATCAAGCATAGGCTCCTCTTGGGGATTGAAAATCTCTGAGAAAAATACAATTAAAATCAAGAATATAGCTGTTAGAAATCAATCCCACATTTTAAGGAAAGTTTGTCTGTTTGTCAAACGGTCATATTTTTTGTCAATACATGGGCGGCCGTGTCGCGCACAGAGATAAGAGTTAAAGAGAACACTTTGAAAAATACAACAGGCGGCCTGGCCGACGTAGGCTTCGACCGGTCGACCCTGTTTCAACCGGTCCCTCTTGTTTCAAAAATGCAAGGTTTTGTTCTGTTTCAAAACGAAACTTGCAGTGCACCGGTCGACCCAGGCGGCGGTCGGCCGACCGATCGACGGCCGACGCCCAGCATGCACGGGTCGACTGCATTTTTTTCTTTCCGTCTCATTTTCTGTTTCTAAAAACATCTTCAGGTATGGGTTGCCCTATAGGGCGCCAGGTCGACCACGAGACGTAAATATTGTCCAATTTTAGTCGAAAATAAAACTCAAGAAATACTCAGAAAATTTAGTAAAAACATTTTAAACCGATCGGAAGTATTAGGACAACATTTAGAAACATCTTTTGAGAGTGAAAACTTAATAACGTAAAATCATTAAAAGCGTTGTCCAATTTAGACAAAAATAAACTTTGAGAAAATACTCCGGAAAATATTAAAATCATTTTAAATCATTTAGGAGTATTTGGACAACCTTTAAAAACATTGTTTTGGTGATAAAATAAAATCATCAAAATTAAGATAAAAACATGTATCAAACAATCTCCCCCTTTTTGATGATTACAAACCAAAACAATTTTTACATAAACTAAGAGAGCAATTTTAGAAATGATTTTCCGGTAAAAACATTTGACCGTTTGGAAGCAACCAAAATTTCCAAAAATATTAAAGCAACCAAGTAGGGAGTAAATATTATCAATAATAAGCACAAGCTCCCCCTATCAACAAGCACATCAAGAATAATGTAAGAGCAATAATCCATAAGCTAAAAGCTTTAGCTTTTACAATTTGTTCAAGAGCTTATAAGCTCCCCCTGTCACAAAACAACATTGAATAATAATATAAGTCCATCAAGCAACAATTGGACTAAAAATAAATCACAACTCATGGCTTTTATGAGCCATAGCTTATAGCTTTTATGACAAGCTTTTATTAGCTTCTTTGAGCTAATGAGCCAATATCCTGTTTTTCTCCCCCTTTGGAATCATCAAAAAGAATGTTAGGATGGTGAAACATCATAGAAGTATATCAAAATGCGCCAAAGAAATGGTTTATCAACCATTGAGCAATTTAGGCTTAAAAACCAAGGAAAATGGGAGAAGTGTATCATGATGAGTTCATACGCTCGTTTTGTTTCCCAAAACATGATCTCAAAGAGTATAGAAGACTTTTGGAAGCGAGAGAATCATGTAGAAGTTGAAATTTTCATTGAAACATTGCATCGAACACATTGTGGGCGTGAAAAATAAAAGAGGTTATATATAACCTTTGTAAATGGTTTAAGCCAAAAAAAATTTTCATATCATCAATCAACCTCATTTCAAAGCTCAAACAATCATATGCACCATATGCAATAATTTGTTCATCAATTAAGAAGCTCAAAGTAGATTCTCAAGGGTTCAACCCAATTGAGATAAGCTAAGAATGATCAAGGCATTACAAATGCCAAAAATTAGAGCAACCATCAAGTAATAAATCATGCTTTCAACAATACATGTATCAAATGTCCCAACATATTCAACTAAGCATAACAAAGCAATAAAAGAAGCACTTTTACCATCAAGTACTTCATACCAATTATCAAACAATGTTTTAGAGTATTTTTACCATCAAATACTCCATCAAAGTCATGATTATCCACAAGTCATTATCAACTTGCAATATTAACCCTTTTAAGAAAAACAAGCAAATATCATTAGTACAAATGAGTTTTACACAAATTCATCAAAATACAAAACATCATTAATGAAAATGCTAGAAAGTAAAGGGGTGGGGTAACATCATTCCTCATCCGAGGAGAAGCAAGATCCGGGAATAAAGTCCTTTATGAATTTCTTCAATTTGCCGATAGACTTTTGCATTTTAGAGGTCTTTTGCTCCAAAGCCTCATACCTCGTCTCATGAAAAGCCCTCATCTCATCAAATTCGGCTTGAGTATACCTCCTAGGCGGTTGAGCACAGTATTACCCTCCGGATTGCTCGGTTCGCCTTCTTCCACCAATCTTGCGGCCCGGCGTCATCAAAGATGTCATTAGGATCGGGAGACTCTTGACCTCTTCCTCTCGCCATTTTGGTTGGTCGGATGTCCATATTCTTGCGCATCGTGACTATTTGGGAGATATTATCAATGTCAAAGTCATTTTGAAAAACTTCCGAGTTAAACTCCGACGGCGAAGGAAGTCCCGATTGAATAAGAAGTTTACAAATCCAATTTCCCATAACCAACTTCTTATTACCTTGAGTAATGGACTCGATTAGACATTGAATAAGTATGGCACCAAAGTTAAGTGGTTCCCTCCTAGCAATCTTATAAGTCAAAAAGTAATCCATATTGCTAGGCATCTTTCCCGACTTACCACAAATGCAATATGCAACAATGACCGATAAAATGCGATGCTCAAGTGTCATTGCCAACAAGGAATACTTAGGCCATACTCCCAACACGTCTTGACTTCTTTCATCGACACCCCAACATTTCATCATTCCAAGTCCCACAAGAGAAGTAATCCCAACCACCTTCTCTAACATGTAAAAGCCGGCAAATATCATTGGGAGTCCATCTAAAATGACGACCCTTTATAAGCGAATTAACGGCAATCGGCTTTCTATCATTATCATATTCGACCCACATATTGGCATAAAAGAGTTGGATAATATCATCATCATACAACACATAAGCATGTTCCCATAAGTACATCCAACCTTGCTCCTCAAAAATCCTCTAATCGTAGGATACTCATTAATACAAAAAGAACTAAAACGACACATTTTAGTCCGAGCAATCGACTTTCCTCCCATTCCGAGTCCTCATAATACCATTCCGCATATTTATGAATAAAATTAAGAACATTGTGGGAATTAGGGGCTTGAGTAACAAAGGATTTTTTTACCTTTCGCCCAACGGCAATTTTGGAGCGAAATCGTTCGCGTAGCTCGGTAATTTGGGCCCGAGAGAGAATGGGATTTTGAACATCATCACCTTCTTGAGCCACGTTTCTTTGAGCGGCTCGAATATCCCTTTGTTGCTTCCTCTTGCCGATTTCTTGACGAACCCTCTCCGCCCTTCTACGCTTGGAGATGGGATTTCGACCAGTGGAATTCTTTGGAGGAGCCATATATGTAAGATTCTTGTGAAAAAGAGAAGATTAGCAACAAGAATCGTGAAAAATGATGAAGAAATGAAGATTTTGAAGAAAAAAAGAGAAAAATCGCTGAACAAGGGTTTTGGGGATTTTTGAGTCATTTCACGAATCAAGACAGAGTGTTTTAAAGTGCAAAAATTAACCAGGCGACCGGTCGAGGTGGGGTGCGCCGGTCGAGTGTGCGGGCGGCGGTCGCCCGCGCTATATGACCGTCCCCAGGTGATTTTTCTTTTCTCCCGAGTTTTCCAAAAACGATTTTTCACCCCAAAAGTTTTAAAACTTTGCAAAAAATATAAGTTTGGACTAAATCCAACAAATATGGGTTTTGGAAAAACATATAAACGATAAAAACGAGACTAAACACGTAGTGCCTTTTAAGAGAAAATATTTGCAAGATCAATTAGGGGCACTTAAGGGGTCAAAATGAAATATCTTGAAAGATATGTGCATAAGCATAAAATCGAGTTTTAAGGAAAGATACGAGTAGACATACCTCGATGGTTTAAGAAACTTGATAACGTAATAGCCAATGAGTATGAAATATGTATCCTACACAATTCTTAGATAACATAGAAGATTCAAGTGTAGGCAAATAATATGAGAAAAAAAAGAGCTTATGCTATAAGATTTCATAAGAGATAATAAGCCACATAAGTCTAATGAAAACATGCAAGATCTCTTTTAAAAATATTGAAACTCATAAATATATAAGAGACCTAAAAATAAATACTTGAAAAATCATTTTGCAATTAAGACACAAAAATAAAATAAAATGCATATTTGAATAGGGAGATACGGGTTACCAATTACGCCATTTCCATGGGTTGTGCCTTTCCCATTCTTGATGATATCTTCCCCTTGAGAAGTCACTTTGTTGATGATGACTTCTTTGGTTACTCCATTTCCAAGGTTGGTTACCTTCCAATTGTTGATGGTCTCTTCTTCTTTGAAAGTCATCTTGTTGATGATGTCTTTGCCATTTCCAAGGATTGTGTTCTTCCCATTTTTGATTATACGCTCTTCTTGGAAATTGGCTTTGTTGAGAGTAGTTCCTCCTTCTTTGATCAAATGAAACGTTCATTTGATGTTTTCTTGGTGGCATGAATTTTCTCCGATTTTTGTTTTGTCGGGTACCTAATAGCACATTTTTTTGTGGTACCCTCATATGTTTGGGTCCTTTAAGATTAGCTTTGAGACTTTTAGGTCTCCAACAATATTTAGAGCTATTTCTAGCCCGACAAGAATTAGCCGTATGACCCTTTTTGCCACAATAAAAACAAGTAATAATTCTAGGAGCATAATGACCAATATGCATAGTGACTTGATCCTTTTTCATATGATTAACAACATTAGGCTTATGATCAAGTCCCTTATCACAATTATGAATATCAACAATATAGGACATTTTATTGGTACTCAAGTTGGATTTTAATAAATCATTTTTCATGTAATCAATATTCTCAACAAGAGTACTATTTTCTTTTTCAAGGTTTCTAACCTTGTCAAGTGTGGTGGTGTGAGCACATGATAGTGATTCATAGGAAGTAAATAAACTATCCTTATCATTTTTCAAAATATTGAATTCCTTTTTCAAATTTTTGTACTTAACAAGCAAGCTTTGGAATTCATCTTGAAGTTCATCATAATCATTTTGTAAATCACTATAATCATTTTGAATGACAATATCATAGGAAGTAGAGGGTTCAAGACATACCTCATTTTCTTCATTGATGCCCATAAAACAATATTCAACTTCTTCATAATTGGAAGTTGTAGGAGGCTTATTCCTTAGATTTGAGCTTGTATGATCTTGAGAAGTAGATGCTTTTGTTTGACTCCTTTCATTTGCAAATACTCCATAGATGGCTTCTAATTTTTGCCATACTCCATGTGCCGATTTTATTCCTACAATATGTTCATATTCTAAATTAGTAAAAGAACAATATAAAATATTTAAAGCCTTACCGTTTAAGGAGATGAATTTCTTTTCTTCATCATTGAGCTTTTTGAAGCCTTTTGAGGTGTATGGTGTATCTTTCATTGGAATGGATTCTCCATTAATGACGGTGTTCCAAATGTCGAACCCGCAACCTTGTAAGTAGCATTCCATTCTTTCTTTCCAAAATATAAAATTTTTGGAATCAAACCGAGGTGGCTTGGTGGTGGAGGTAGGAAAGGTGAGCTTCGTTCAGAGTCGACGATCGTTTTCTCTTCACTCGCGATGTGAAACGAGCTTGCCAAAGAGTTTGGCTCGATACCACATGTAAGTCCAGCGGCTACGATAATCTAGAGGGGGGGGTGAATAGATTATCTCCATCTTTTCGATTTCGCCCTCTTTTTAAACCGAATGCTCAAACAAAATAATGAAGGTGCGGAATGTAAACAACACACGTCGATTTAAAGAGGTTCAACCCACCTAGGGCCTAATCCTCTACCACCCCAAGATATCCAGGGATGGATTTGAAAAGAAAAAGAATTTTATTAATTACCACAATTAATACAAATTCAACTTACAACACCTTGAAGAGCACCACACTCTTCTTCAACACCACCTTTGAGATTACCACAATCTCACTTGAAGATTACCACAATCTCCAAACGGCACCTTGTGAAGATTACCACAATCTTCACACCTCAAGAGCACCACACTCTTCAACACCTCAACAAGAAGATTACCACAATCTTCTTACACCTAACACCTAGTTCACCCAAGTGTGTTCTTACCACAAAGAACACTCACAAGGATATCTTGTGTTTGAATGACGACCACAAATTCAAGATTACAACTCGATAATTGATAATACAATAGAGTGCAAGTGTAATCAAGAATAGCCTAGACCTCAAAGATGTGAAAGTGATAAGCTAGGCAATTTTACAACAAGAATAATGACTATGAAAGACCAAGTGTTTGCTTGAAGTGTATCTTGTTGTGTTGTATCTCAATTGTTGTATTGGTTGCTCCAAAACTTCCTCTATTTATAGGAGATGATTGATCAAGCATAGGCTCCTCTTGGGGATTGAAAATCTACTGAGAAAAATACAATTAAAATCAAGAATATAGCTGTTAGAAATCAATCCCACATTTTAAGGAAAGTTTGTCCGTCAAACGGTCATATTTTTTTGTCAATACATAGGCGACGGTCGCACAGAGATAAGAGTTAAAGAGAACACTTTGAAAAATACAACAGCGACCGGTCGACGTAGGCTTCGGCCGGTCGACCCTGCTTCAACCGGTCCCTCTTGTTTCAAAAATGCAAGGTTTTGTTCTGTTTCAAAAACGAAACTTGCAGACTGCCGTCGACCCACGGCGACCGTCGGCCGACGCCTCGGCCCGACCGGTCGACCGCTTGTTTTTCTTTCCGTCTCATTTTTGTTTCTAAAAACATCTTCGGTATGGGTTGCCCATATAGGGGACCGGTCGACCACGAGACAAAAAATATTGTCCAATTTTAGTCGAAAATAAAACTCAAGAAATACTCAGAAAATTTAGTAAAAACATTTTAAACCGATCGGAAGTATTAGGACAACATTTAGAAACATCTTTTGAGAGTGAAAACTTAATAACGTAAAATCATTAAAAGCGTTGTCCAATTTAGACGAAAATAAACTTTGAGAAAATACTCCGGAAAATATTAAAATCATTTTAAATCATTTAGGAGTATTTGGACAACCTTTAAAAACATTGTTTTGGTGATAAAATAAAATCATCAAAATTAAGATAAAAACATGTATCAAACAAGGTGTGGACTCCTGAGCCGCCTAGAGCAACTGGAGCCCAAGGTGTGCATTTTATAATTCTTGCACTTCCTTTCTCTTTAACTTTTCCTTTATTTGTTTCTTACTCAATTGGTGCCTTTTGTAGGGCGTGGCGTGGATCTCTTCGCACGCCTTCGCAGCGTGAGGAATACGACCGTCCCCTGGACCAGGGTGGCCGCGGGCCAGCCTGCTGATGCTGAGGCGGCACGGAGAGAGGACATCCAGGCCGGAAAATGCCCTGCCGACGGAGTTCCAGAGGTAGAGAGGCTCCCACTCCAAAGGAGAAGAGGGGGTATTGTAATCAAAGAGCCCGGGCAGACGGATAGGGCCGGGCCAACCCCGCCGATACCCTGTGTGCAAGTTCCAACATGCGGGGTCCCGAGGACCTTTTCGGACGTCCTCGGTCGGGAGGTCCATTTCATCCCCCTAAGTCAAGTGAGGGATGAGGCCTGCGATGGGATGGCTGGGTCGCGCCCCCAATGGTTCGTAGAGTTCATGAGGTGTTCCACGCCCACTGATGAACAAGTAAAAAATCTGCCAGACGCTGGGCGTGCTGCCAGGGATGTGGCTACTGGGGCATGGACCACAGGCATTGAGTAGTTCTGCTTGGAGGCCGAGTGGAAGGAGAAGGCCCAGTACGTTATGGGACTATCCGGTTGCATCACTGGGATCCTCTGGCACATGATTGGTTGGATGGAGAATCTGGAAAGGCGTCACCAGGACTTTCAAGAGGCTCATGCTGTCTGTCAAGGGGTGCAGGAGTCCTTAAAGACTCAGGCGGAGGAAGCCGCAGCCAGGGCGAACACAGAGAGGGAAGCCGCCGTGAAGGCCGAGGCCGAGCGAGGTCAGGCCCGTAAGGCTGGGGAAGAGCTCCGGGCCAAGGTTGTGGAGTTGGAGCAAACAGCTGCCACCCATGCCGAGGAGATGGAAAGGCGCGTAGGGAGGCAGAGGAAGCTTTCCGTAAGCAGGTCGAGGAGGCTCGGATGGAGACCGTCCGGGCTTACAAAAATTTGGAGGAGTACGCCTTTATGTTGACTTGCGGGCACGCAACCAGCATCGGGGAAATCCTCCAGGACCTCAAGGCTGGCAGGACCATAACACAGCTCGAAGAGGATCTTGCCCAGTTAGATGCTGACCTTGAGGCCCTTCGCCCCCGTTTTGCCGAGGCCGCCAGTGGCGAAGACCCACCTCCTCCAGAGGAAGAAGTGGCTTCCAGTGAGCCTGTCGAGATTTCTTCTCCCGCCGGGGTTTGATACTTTTTCCTTTTTTGAAATTTTTTGTTTTTGCTTTTTGCATTTTCTTTATGGGTAGGTTAGTTGGCCTTGGGCCTCTTGATGTAATGGGCTCCGCCCCCAATATAAATACTTTGTTGTTTGAATGAATTTTCTTTCAGTCACCCGTGTACGCATTTAAATTTTTGCTAAGTATTATACTCGTCCTTCCTTTCTTGTTGTATGGCTTCTGCTCTGTCTGCCTTCTTTTATTTTTCTAAGTATAGGGCTCGGTTTTTCAGTGCTCGAACGACATGAGTTGTGGGCTTTGATTGCCTGGACTCATTCTGCCAAGTCTTGTACTTGGAACTTAAGCCGAGTCTTTGTTTTGGGTAGGCTCGCCTTTTGGGCGAGTTTCTCCTTATTTAAACGTGCAAGGGACGTACCCGAGACGAGCAGTCGACGCTCGGCACTTGGCCGAGGCGATTGAAATGGCGCTCGGATCTTGGCCGAGGTGAATGAAATGGCACTCGGCACTGGCCGAGGCGAATAAAACGGCGCTCGGCACTTAGTCGAGGCGAATAAAACGACGCTCAGCACTTGGCCGAGGCGAATAAAAATTGCCCCCTTCAGAGAGCTCACAGAATATCAGATGAAAGGATAAACCCTTAAAACTGTATTTGAATCACAAACCGGGTATTTTATTGATAGTACCTCTTAAGATACAATACATTCCATGGATGTGTAAACTTTTCCCCACTTAGGTACTCAAGCTCGTACGCTCCATTCAACATGACCTTACTGACCCGGAACGGACTTTCCTGTGTCGGTTTTAACGGGCCAGGTTCGATCCCGATTACTCTTTTCAAAACAAGGTCACCGACCCGGAACCTTCTTTCCTTTACTTTTGAATTGTAGTACCTTTCACTCCTTTGTTTGTATACGACATTTCTCATCTCGGCACTACATCTTTTCTCCTCCAGTAGGTCCAGATCGGCTCGGAGTGAGGCCTCATTATTTTTCTCGGAAAAATTTGCAACTCTAAAGGTGGGAGCTCCGATTTCAACGGGGATGACCGCCTAGGTTCCATAGGCCAAAGAGAAGGGTGTCTCCCCCATGGCCGCATGGTGCGTTGTTCTATATGACCACAATACGCCGGCGCCTTCAAGGCCAATTGCCTTTAGACTCCTCCAACCTCACCTTCAAAGTATATTTAAGTATTTTGTTCACCGCCTTGACCTGCCCATTGGACTGTGGGTGATAAGGGGTCGAGAAATGATTTTTAATGTGGAATTCTTCACAAAATTTGAAACCTCAGGTTGTCAAATTGTTTCCCATTATCTATGACGATCGAGTATGGTATCCCAAACCTACGGATAATGGACTTCCATACGAAGTTAACAATCTTTTCTTCGTCTATCTTCGCTAGAAGTTCCGTTTCGCCCATTTTGTAAAATAATCCCCTGCCATAATGGCATATCTCACGCCCCTTTCCCGGTGGGGGAGGCCCAACGAGGTCCATTCCCACTTGGCAAACGACCATGGATGAATATGGAGATGTAATACGTGGAAATGGAGATAGACTTCAATTCGGGGCTAATTGCCTTTTTATATATGATGAAAGCGAAAGTTTCGGGTCGGTTTTGCTTTTCGCAGACGTAGGTTTAGAAGCGTTTTTCTAGTATTTCTCTCTTGTCCTTTTCCTAATAAATGAGGCCCTATTTATACCCATCTCATTAGTGGGTTTTAATAACCACTATTACACTTAACACTTAAATAATTTTAAAGGGACACTTGTCCTTCCCTAAGCATGCATCTTTGGCCAAGTGTTTGCCACTTGTCGACTCATCGGTTGTCGTCTTTGACAAGTGTCACTTACTCATGCTAATGATGCACTTAGCCTTTCTTAATCGGATCCTCTAAATTTCCCGCCATAAACTTCCGCCAAGATTGGACTCGGGGAACCGAGCCCAATTCATGACGCCATCATCGTCGATCTGCGGCTTGTGGGCCCCACATGTCCATGTCTTCAATGGCCACGTGGACTAATTTGCTTTCACTCGGCTCGAGTGTCATCATGTTTATTGTATTTATTGATGCGCCATATTTTAAAATAAAGTTAATTAAATTATGTTCAAAAGATCAACATGGATTATGATTAAAAAATTCAAGGACTATAATTTTTATAATAAAAGTAATTTGGGCTCTAACTTTAGATATAAAAGCTTCCACTTGTATTTCAAGTAATGTTAACATTATATTTATTTGTCCTCGAATATGTAGTAACCTGAATGTCGAGGTAGGCATACCATATGGACCTCCAACTATTTGTTCGTGTCTCGAGCAAAAACTTACTTGTTATTCGCTTCTTGCCATGGAAAAAGATCACGAGGAGACACTTCTAATACACTCATGATGTTCGAGGTGCAACAACCTTACCTTGATTATATTGGTTATTATGCATCTAGTGTAAACTTAAAATAGAATTGTCATATAAAAAAGAAATAGTATGAGAAGAATGCTCATCACATACTTGATGTTTCCGAACTTATACGACTATTATGTGATTAATGTACAAAATTGACATATTTATCAATGGAAGGATCTATTAGAAAAATAAAATAAAGACAAGACAAGATAAAAGGAAAACAAAAAAAGGAGGGAAAAAAAAATGCAAAAATGGTCCTATAAATTTAGGTACTAAGCAATTTTAGCCATATCCGTTTTGCAATTTGCAAATTTAGTCCTGTAACTTAAAGATTGTTGCGATCTTAGTCATTTTGTGGCCGAAATTGAAAAAATCCGGCAATCTACTTGCACATGAATCATACATGGCCCAATTGATACTCAGTTGGACTAGTTTCCCTTTGCAAGTCAACAAGTGTTGGTCAATTCAACGAAATTGATCTTGTAACTTCATTTGGAAGTAAAATAAAAAAAGAAGAGAAAAAAATGTTTGTTTTGACAAATAAGATATAAATTTAAATAAAATATATAAATCTTAATAAATTATATAAATATATATATATTTCAATATTAAAATATTTTATCAATAATTGTTTTTTTAATTTTAATAAATAAAATCATTTATGTAAACAATCATATAAAAATCAGAAAAATATTATTTAAACTGAAAATATATATTATAATATAATGATAATAGAAAATAATTTATATTTATAATTTTTAAGATAGATTAATGCTAAAAAGACACACACACACACACACACACACACACATATATATATATATATATATATATATGAAAATTCATATATAAAAAATAATATTTCCACCTAAAATATATATTCAAGTTTAAATTAAAAGTTTCAATTAAATAAAAATAATTTATACAAATATTTAAAATTTATGCAAAAATGCATTAGGTCGATAGGGCCGACTCGAGTTTTCGAGCCATATGCGCTCGATCCCTTTTGGGTCTATGAAACTGCAATCCAATCCGGCTTTTTCATCGGGTCAGCTGGTTTTGACAACTTTACCGAGGTCACAATGTATCAATCATCTTTGTATTTATATGCTGAAAAATATATTATCAATCTTCTATTTCTATATAATTAATTTGGTCATGACAATGATGCAAATACATTCATTAAATACTGATGAAATCCTAATCCTCATAAAGAAAAAAGCACTAATCGGTGGTACATCATGTCCCACATATTTTTAATTCAAAACCAAAAAAGTAAAATAAAATTGATAACACAAATCATGCGTGAGTATTGTTGTGATATTCATAAATTTAATATTTAAGTTATGGATTGCATAAAATTTAAATATTTGTATAAATTATTTTTATTTAATTGATCGTTGAATTTAAACTTTAAATATACATTTTAGGTGCAAATATTATTTTTATTATATTATTTATGTGTATATTTTATCATTAATGTACATAAAAATTATAAATGTAAACTATTTTCTATTTTATCATTATATTTTAATATATTTTTTCTTGAAAATATTTTATAACTTTTATATTTTTATATGATTTTTTTTACATAAAAAACATTTTATTTATAAAAATAAAAAATATTAATTGAATATTTTTGGTCATGACAATATCTTATTTGTCAAAATATTTTTCTCCTTCTTTATTATTATATCTCAAAATACATTCATTAAATACTGATGCTAAAAAAATCCATTAATCCTCATAAAGAAAAAAAAATTTCCCAAAACCAAAATCGGAACAATTTCGAATAAAATTGCTTAGTACCTGGTACAGAAACATTTTTGCATTCCCAAGGATAAAATAATTTTAATTGTAACTAACCAAAAAAAAATAAAATAAAATTGATGAAACACAAATTTACTTATTTATTTGTGACAAAGGTTTGAGTATTGTTGTGATATTCATAAATTTAATATTTAAGGATTGTTTATGGATTATTTAAGTTATGGATTGCATAAAATTTAAATATTTGTATAAATTATTTTATTTAATTGATACGTTGAATTTAAACTTAAATATACATTTTAGGTGCAAATATTATTTTTATTATATTATTTGTCATATATATGTGTGTATATTTTTATCATTAATGTACATAAAAATTATAAATGTAAACTATTTTCTATTTTATCATTATATTTTAATATTTTTTTCATTTTTAAATAACTTTGAAAATATTTTATAACTTTTATATTTTTATATGATTTTTTTACATAAAAACATTTTATTTATAAAAATAAAAAAATATTAATTGAATATTTTAATGTATATATATATATTTAAATCTATCTTTTATTTAAATCTATATCTTATTTGTCAAAATGATTTTTCTCCTTCTTTATTATTATATCTCAAATGAAGTTACATGTACCAATTTCAGAATTCACCAATACTTGTTGACTTGCAAAGGAAAATAGGATACAACTCAACATTAATCGGGCCATGTGCCCCGCATGTGCAAGTAGATTGCCGGATTCCGATTCTCGCCCACAAAAGGACCAAAATCGAACAATTTAAATTATGGGAATAAAATTGCTTAGTACCTAGAGTACTTAAGAAACATTTTTGCATTTTTCCTCAAAAAGGATAAAATTAATGTGAGATTAATTCAATGGTGTAACTATCAGAACATGGGGGAAAATCAAAAGGAATTCAAGCAATAAAGATTGAAGCAAGTGAAACACAAATATAAGAATTTATTTACTTATTTATTTGTGACAAAGGGGAGGGAAGAATGAGACCACAACCCCTAAAAAGGGGTGAAAATGAGATGTGGTCAATAAGTAGGAAACTAGGAAAGCAACAATAGAATAGAAAGAAAAGGTCTATCAATGTTCTTGCTGACTGTGTCCATCTCTATACAATGAATTTGTCCAAAAAAGGACTTAAGAATTAGAAAATAAAGCTGAGCTATAGTCACATAGGGAAACCCAGATACGGTGTCATGAGATCAATGGGGCCGCCCAATACCTTGTTTGCAAGCAAGGAACTTATTTTCTTTTGACTGCCTCTTACTACATACTTTTTCCATTTTGATTGTTGATGTTTGATTGTAGGAGGTTTGATTGTAGGAGATTACAGATTAAATTTTAAGAACAAAAGTTGTAGATGTATTTGGATTTTGAATCTCAAAAATAATAATTTAGTGTTAGCTATGTAGCAAATCAAAATAGTCTAGCGAGATATTATATGTGCAAGTTAAAAAGGAAATAATGACATGAATTTGATTTTTGTTTTCCTCATACATAGTTTGAATTTCATATGGATTTTTTTAAGGGTTTTTCCCGAAGGCGAAACCGGCTCCCACCTGAACCAGTAGAGCCCCTTAGCCGGGATGATGTAAATCGGAGATTTGCACGGGCTTGTGACACCGGGTCGAAGAGGGCGGGAGTGATCGCCGGTGCAAGAAGGCACGGACAAGGAGCAGCTCCTGGCAGGCTTCTAGGCGGAAGGGGACATGAATGAACCGATCCCACACCCGAAGAGAGGAGATTCTTAGAGTGTGTATGTATGGGACTATACAGTTGAGGAGAACTTAAAAGATTTGATAGGTACTACTCATATCAACAAGATGCATCTTCTTTTCTCGTGCTCATCTCATAAAAATTCGGTTAAGCGTGCTTGGCCCGGAGCAATTGTGGGATGGGTGACCCGGGAAATCGCTCTCGGGTGCGTGAGTGAGGACAAAACGCGCTGGAAAAGACTCGTGTTGGTTTGTGGGGACAGGAATCGATCTGGAAGGCGGGCCATTACAGATGGTATCGAGCCGAGACCTCTCCTAAGGTGTGGTTCGGTGAGGAACCAAGCGGAAATCGGTGGGCTTGTGACACCGGGGTCAAGAGGGCGGGAGTGATCGCGGTGCAAATCTAGGCGAGGGGGACATGAATGAAATGAGTATGGGCTATCCCTGTGATAGCTTAAAAGAGGAGGGGGACATGAATGAACCGATCCCACACCCGAAGAGAGGAGATTCTCGATGGGATCTGATTGAGGAGAACTGCAGTAAAAGATTTGAGACTATATCAACGAGATAGCTTAAAAGAGGCTTCTAAAGCCCGGAGAGTGGGACATGAATGAACCGATCCCACACTGAAAAGAGTGAGAGATCTGGAAGACAAATGGGACCTCTCTTTTAGGTGTGGTTCGGGACTCATACAACGGGTGGGAGAACTTAAAAGATTTGATAGGAGATTACCACATCAACAAGATGATCACCCTTTTTAGAAGATGCTTCTATAGAGATTGATGATAAAAGATTTGATATCACATCAACAAGATGCATCTTCTTTTGTGCTCATCTCATAAAATTCAAGAACCGGAGCAATTGTGGGATGGGTGACCGGGAAGATGCTTTGGTGCGCGAGTGAGGACAAAACGCTACCGAAAAGACTCGTGTTGATTTGTGCGTGGGACAATCGCCGATCCGGGAAGGCGGCCATTACGATGGTATCGTGAGCGGACCTCTCCTAGTAAAGCGTGTGGTTCGGGACGAACCAAGCGGAAGCTTCAGTGGGCTTGTGACACTTGGTCGAAGAGGGCGGGAGTGATCGGGTGCAAGAAGGCACGGACAAGGAGCGGCTCTGGCAGTTTCTAGGTGAGGGGGACATGAATGAACCGATCCCACACCCGAAGAGAGGAAATTCTTAGACTGTGTAGGTATGAGACTATACGATTGAGGAGAGCTTAAAGATTTGATAGGTACTACTCATATCAACAAGATGCATCTTCTTTTTTTCTCGGGTGCTCATCTCATAAAAACCGGGTTAAGCGTGCTTGGCCCGAGCAATGTGGGATGGGTGACTGGGTCAAGTCGCTCGTGGTGCGCGTGAGTGAGGACAAAGCGCTACCGAAAAGACTCGTGTTGGTTTATGGGGACAATCGCCGATCCTGGGAAGGCGGGCCATTACAAGAAATTTCGCAAGGAGAGGACCAACGAGATACGAACCTAGAAACAACCTCGCAATATTTCAACAAAGAACTATGACTATACAGATTCGAACCCGCGACGCCGTAGCACCACACTCTTGTCACCTTGCCACTTACCAACTTGCCTATGCCCCCAGAGAGGCGAATTTCATACGGGATTTGATTTGAGAAATCGAAGAGCATGGCATAACTATTATTCGGTAACTTACTAAAGGAATGTTTGCAAGAGACTTATAAAAATTGATTTCACTTTTGACTAGAAAATTAAAAAAATATTATAGTGTTTTCAAATACCGATTTCTAAGTCTTATGCACACAAATTTGTCTTCAATCCACAAATTCCCTCTCTTACATAAAAACATATATGATTTAGGCATGGTGAGTCTTGAGATCACTTGGGCATGGAAAGTTCACATTGATTACATTTGATGATTCTTGAGGTGCTATTAGATGCACCCAAATTGTTAGGGTTGCTTATAGAAGTACAAAATTTTGCAAGTTGCACAACTTTTCTGTATCTCATGAAAGAAAACCAAATTGAGAGGCATTGCGTTCACACTGAAAATAACTATTCAATTAAAGAAAGAAGAGGAGAAATCATTGACAAGAATTATAGTCACAAAATTATGATGTAATTTGGGTGCCGAATTGTTTTTAGAAATTTAGTCCTGTTAGAACTAAGAATCTGAAATAGTACTCTGATAATGGAATAGCTACAACTATATATTTGGTTTATCAAGCTGTTGGAAATTATGCCCAAGTGAATGACACTAAATAAAATAATGTCATTAATTATTGTATACTTGTTGCAAAGTCGCCTACCAGTGGCCTTAGACCTAGTGTTTAATTTACTCGATAGGCCAAAAAATAACATTAAGGATATTTACAAAAACTATCCTTGACACTCGACTTAATTAAAAAAAAACAACTGACTTTGAAAATTACAAAACCACCCTTAAAGTTTACAAGTACCAGTCTTATATTTTTCACATGTCGTTAGTGGAGCTAACAGAAATTGATGGTGTCATCAAATATTATTAAAATTACATCCTCAAATTTTCTTAGAAGTAACCTCAAGTTTTTATCTTATATTTTACATTACATCCATTAACTTTTCTTAAGGCTATTTGTTATATTTAAAAAATTGAGAAGTGTAATTGTAAAATATTTGATAACATAAGCAAATTCCATCGGTCAACTAGCGGTTGGGGAAAAATTTAAGACGGATGTAAACTTTAAAAATTGTTTTTTTGTGATTTTTGAAGTTAGATAAAGAAAGAAAGGATTGACCCGAGCCTCTCTGTCATGCTCAAACTGAGTTGCTTCCTATCTAGCTCATGGAACTCTCTAGCTCATGTATCGGTAGTAGTTCGGCTAAGCCGTAAAGAAATTCAATTCATGTAGGAGCCATCCATATGAAATTCTCCTAGTAAAGGTAATGTAAGTACCGATAGGCGAACTATTTCGAACCCTGGGATTCTATTAAATTATTGGCCTTTCCTTTCAGAATATAGGTGGGCGGATAGGTTCGACTAGTTTGGTTTACTGAAAGGACGAGACGTGAAGATCCCACCAGAGCGCCTTCTACTTCTAATAGGCCATGAACTAGACCCGAATCATTCTCAACGAGTCCATAAGAAGTGATCCCATTTTTTTCATCGGGTCCGGGTAGAGACCAAAGATCTTGAGCGACCAATCCGGCAAAGCTAGTATCCGGCCTAAAGCTCTTGAACTAGAGGGGGAAAAGCGTTGCTAAAGTTATTCCGATTGCTTTTATAATTAGACCAAACCTGAGGGATAATTTTGTAATTATCCCATAACATTGTTTAGGCTCAACCAGATCCATATTTCTTTCCAAGGACAACCGTTGGCCGTTTATCATATTTCGGGAGTACACAGCTACCGAAACACCACTCATGAGAAAATTTCTGACAAAGCTGAGAAGCCTCTCTGAAGGGGCTTGGAAGTTAAACATTTGATGGGATAGTAGAAATTAAGGGTAATTTAATAGTATGTGGCACATTTGCAAAACTGGGGTGGATTGTTGGGATTTTCATAATTTATTTTTTTCTAGTTAACATTTTTTAGCATTTGAGGGACATTCTAGTTATCTAAAAATTGTGTATTAATTTATTTAACATTAAAAGACAAAATTATTTTTTAGTCCTTTAAGTGGAGCCACTCAAGATTTAGTCCTTTTTTTCTCAACTTTGAGTTTAGTCCTTTAAATGGACAAAATTTGACTTTTAGTTCTCATTCGCTATAATAGGTAAATGTTACCGCTAGTGGATTTTCTTTAATTCAAACTTTAAATAAAATTTTAAAAATAATAGAATATTATCCATGATAAAAAAATGAGTTTTAATTTATACTTTAATTTTTATTTGAATTGTGAATTTCATATTTAGAACTAAAAAAAATTTATTTCCTTCAAATATTTTACTAAAAAAATATTTTTTATTAAAACTATAAATAAAATAAAAATAGTGTACAATATTAATAATTTCATATTTTATAAATATTGAAATTATTTTAAAAAGAAGAAAATACTATTAAAATATTTTATATTTATAAATAAAAGTATACTTAAATTACAAATATATAAATATTAACAAATTATACATTTTCTCAAAAAGTACAAATGGTTATTCAAACTTTAAAAATATTAAAATAAATATTATTTCAATTTCTATTTATTTATATTTTTCTTTTGTTTTTAATCAAACATTATATATTATTAGTACTAATAATTACCAAGTACTAATAATTAGTTATTATAATTACCAAGTACTAATAATTATTTTCAAGTATATCAGTATATATATGTATGTTATGCATACGTATGTAACATGTGTATTTTAATGTATATGCGTATATATATATATATATAATGTTTGATTAAAAATAAAATAAAAATATAAATAAATAGAAATTGAAATAATATTATTTTAATATTTTTAAAGTTCGAATAACCATTTATTCTCTTTGAAAAGATGGATAATTTGTTAATATTTATATATTTATAATTTAAGTATACTTTTAGCTAGAAATATTAAATATTTTAATAATTTTTATTATTTTTAAAAATAATTCTATATTTATAAATTATGAATTTATTCAATATTATAAACTATTTTATTTTATTTATAGTTGAACTGAATATATTTCCAATAACTATATGTGAATTTTATATTTTTTATTATTTTTAAAATCAATAAGTAACTTAAACCAAAAAGGAAATACAGAAAAATATATTTTTTGAAATAGTTTTAGTAAAAATATTGTTAGTAAAATATTTGTGGAAATAGATTTTTTTTAAAAATAATTTAAAATATTTGAAATTGACATTTATTCAAAATAAAAATTAAAAAATATAAAATTAAAACTTATTTTTATTTTTTTTTATCATGGATAATATTCTAAAAATTATTTTTTTGAAATAGGAAATTAAAATTTTGTAGGAAAAGATTTTGATGAAATGCCATGTAAAACTTAAAATATAAAATTAAAACCCCATTTTTTTATTGTAAAATGCATTGTAAAAAAGATTTTGATGAATGCCATGTAAAACTTAGAATAGGAAGTTGGCACCCCATTTTGTTGTAAAATGCATTGTAAAAGATAGGGCTGTTTTAGCCATTGAGTTAAACTATGCCTAAACATGCAAGAAGACAATCAAGACTAGAAGGAAGACTCCGCCGCGAGGCACAGTATGGCAAAGAAGAGAAGACGTGAACTCGATCAAGGTGCAACTAAGATGCAAGTGAAAGTGAAGATCAATCAAGTCAACTCAAGACAAACCAAGTCTCAAGGTTGAAGTGATGTAAAAGTCATCAATGATTGGAAGTCGACTCAAGTCACCTGGGGATGTTAAGAAAATGCACTCAAGTCAAGACAATCGAAAGAGATCCGCCGCACGTAAATCAAGAGAATTACTTAAACAAGTAATACCTCCATACTCGCTTTCTTGAAATGCTTAGTTCAAGATGCAAAAGGAATAAACCAATGGGAAGCATCGCACATGTCGAACTTTGAAAAGTCAAGAATCATACATACGAGGAAATGGAAATTCCAAGGATCGCAACAAGACAAGCCAACGACCACAAGTGACTTATTAAAAATAAGCATATCTCTTCAACCGGCAGAGATTTTTGAAAGATCACTATAAAAGGCCGAGGAATAACTCGAGAGAAGGTTACTCGAACCATGAACATTCAAGCAAACATTTGAATCAGAACCTAAGATATTCTCAAATCATTCAAGATCAATCCTCAAGCCTACATTACGAAGGAAATCAATCCAACACTCACTTGTGAAGGAAAGATAACTTCAATCAGTTGAAGAGAAATTTTTGAAGAATCAAGGGGTCTACATTCCACTTGAGGATTGTAGGAAGGTTCAAGGTCGAACCAATCTCAAGTTTTTGGAGGGCTTCGTGATCAAATCCAAGAACTTGAGCAAGTGGGTCAGAGTAGCAAGGCAAACCGCCTGGGAAGAAGCCGAGTCCACGAGAAGCCACTGCGTGACCAAGGCATCTCCAGATCGAGTCCCAAATGATCAAGTCACCGTGGTGATCAAGACTTGTATCTGGACTATTAACCACTCAGATATTGATCAATACTTAGTGGATTCCTCCAGAGTTGGAGAAGAGAGGAGAGAAGAATTACCCCATCTTCGAACCTCTATAAAACTTATTGTGTCATTTATATTTCAAAGACTTTAATTTCTCGTGATCTTATTTTATCTCACGATAACTTTGCTATCCAATTGATAATCAATCGAGTGCTAAAACCAAGTATTAAAACAAACTTAACCAAATTCAAGGGTGTTAAGTCTTCCAATGAAAACAAATCACAAAGAGAGTTAAGTCTTTAATCAAAACAGTTGAGTTATTCTATCAACATTCAATGAGTCCGCTGAGTGACTAACTCTCCGATTAATCAACTTAGTTGTCCATCAAGGACACAATCGTGAAGTATTAACTCAATATTTAAAAGGACTAATTTAAAAAGTTGGCAAGGTTTATTCAACCCCTTCTAAACCTTACACTCACACCTCTTGGGACCTACAAGTGGTATCGTGAGCGGATTGGTTTCATTGAGCCTTCCGCACCGGTTATCGAACTAGATCTCCAAATTTTTCAAAGTCCTTTTAGTACTTGATCTCTCAAAACTTTTTACCAAAGAAAAGTTATTATCATGAAGCAAATTTGACACGCATCCCTATGTTCACAATTGAAGAATTTGATGATTGGAAAATTTGTATGCAGTGCTCATCTATCGGCATTACATGATGAGATGTGGATAGTGATAGAGGATGGGCCACCGCAAATTTTAAAAGTAAACACAACTCTAAGGAGAGTTGCAATTGCAAGGTGAAGAAGATGTTGCTCCCTGCATCAGCTTATGGTTGAAAACCAAGAGCCGAATGGACAAATGATGACAGAAAAGATATAACTTGACAATGTGGCCAAAGACATTCTTTACAAAACCTTGACAAAGCTATGTTCAACAAAGTCAAATCATGCAAAACGGCTAAAGAAATGGGGACAAGCTAACATTGATTTGTGAAGGCTCGTGAGCAAATCAAGGAAAATAAATTATCTATTGCCGCACAAAAATTTGAAAATTTTAAAATGCTTGCAGAGAGACTCGATCACCGGATGCTCGGTTCACGTAAATTACCAACGAGCTATTCGCAGACTTGGAAAAGAATATACACAGTATGAAATGTGTATGAAGATTCTAAGAAGTCTCCCAAATTGAATGGGAAATGAAGGTCATGACACTAAGACATTCCATGGACCTATCCAAGACATCCAACCATGAGATATTCTCGCATCTCAAAGCCTACGAATTTGAGCCGAGAAGAAAAGACAGTGAGGAGACAAATAGTGCCCAAAACAAAATGCTTCTAATTGTTAAGGATGGCAAGAGAGCCGAGGTCAAAGAAGTCATGACCAAGAGGAAATAGCCCCGATGGTTAAAAGGTTTAACATGTTCTTTAATAAGAACTACAAGAGAGGCAAGGAGAATCCTCCGAAGACACTCGGCCGCCTCCAAGTCAAGGGAAGATAGGCCAACCAAGAGAAAACATCAAAAAGTTGAATATCAAAGGCCGACAATCCAAGAATGGAAAGAGTCGATCAAAAGGTTGAAAATCTATGCTGAATCGCAGCAACCAGGACACTACGCCATTGATTGCCCATATCCTCGTAGTCAACAAATACAAGAATGAAGAAGAAAGAAAGGTCTTCAGAGAAAGAAGACAAGAAAAGAAAAAGGCAATGTTGGTCGCAGAGATCACGAGACAACCAAGTCAAGAGACACAACCGATCTGAGAGTAGTGAAGTTTCGACTACTCAAGTGACTCAAGAAGAAGCCTCTGATCCGTTTGATGGCCAAGGAACAAGACCAACTGACCAAGAAGATGAGGTACACTCTAATTCATCACACTCATATTCTAGTGATAGTGATTGTGACACACACACTTCATCACCCACTCGATCTTTATGATTCATTAGGCAAAATGATGAAAGACTTTGAACACATTAAATCCTCACACACACTACTAAATGAGAAAAACAACATACTAAGAACTAAAACTCACAACCGACTAAGGAGTGAGTACTCTAAGTCAAATAGTCGATGAGAATGAAAGTCTAAAGACTCGAAAATGCTAAGCTAATAAAGAGAGATACCGCTATAGAAAAGAGGGAAAATGACCTCAAAATGTGATTGCCTCATTCACTAAGGCATCTAAATCATTGGATGATCTTATTATGAGTCAAAGAGAATGTGGAGACAAGACAGCTTAGGATTTAATTCCTCTCGTACTATGTCAAGCTCCAAAAGTGATTTTGGGAAAAAAGATCTTCAAGTAATGAAGTATCTCAAAAAATCCAAAACTCCAAATGGTGCACACACATTTATTCCAAAGCACAATCACAAGCAAACCGGCTCTTGGTTATAAAGGAAAAGGAAAATAGCCTAGATTGAGTGTGCCGAGAGGACAACTGAGAAGAAATCCACGAGTTCCTCAAAGAAACTCCAAACAGAAATACTCAGAAAGAAGAAACAGAGCTACCAAAAACCCCATAAGTTCTATAAAAGAAACACATATGAAGGGAATGGTAGAAAGTACCCAAGCCAAGTCGATTGGAATAATGTGAACTATCAAAGAAAGACCTATGGAATATAAGTCCAAATGGAAAAGGCCTAGAACTCAAGAAAGGCCATTTCAAAGGTATAAGAGCTTTCATCAAAGACACATATGCACTTAGCACTACACTTAAATATCACAACTACCCAAAGAAGGCAATTGCTAAAGCACACACACAAGCATACGACAAAAGAGACAATGTATTTAACCTAGAAACCCCAAGCAATTTGCCAAAATCAATTATGATTATGGCACTAATAGATGGCAACCCCTTAGAGTCAAATCATTTGGCTATAGGTTGGTTGATCATCTTACAATACTAACCCCTCAGACCTGCATAAGACAAGTGGGTACCTAAAACTTAATTTCTTGATTGTGTTCAAGGAACAATTGAAAGTGCCAAGGAACCTGGTACATGGATAGTGGTTGTTCGCACATATGACAGAAACAAGAAAAATTTGTCAAAATTCAAGGAAGTCGAGGTGCAAAAGTCATATTTGGAGGAAATGAAGCTCCAAGAGAAATAAGAGGCATGGATCCATCAAGAAAAATGGATTAGAAATCACAGATGTTGCATATGTTGAAGGACTCAAATTCAATCGCTAAATATTAAGTCAACTCGCGGACAAAGGCTACAATGTCGATTCAACATGGGTACATGCCAAATCAAGAACATCAATCCAATGAGGTTGTGTTGCAAGGATGCATACAAAAGAACATGTATGTGGTAGATTGGTCAATCGCAACACCAAGCACTTGTCTACTAGCAAAGAGCACAACCGGAATCAAGTCAGTCGGGCAAGAAGTTCGAGTCACCCAATTTCAAAACAATTAACAAGCTTGCTGCAATCTAGTGGAAGGGCTTCCGCACTCAAAGATACAAGAAGGAGAGTAAATGTGATGCATGTCGAAGGGAAAACAAATCAAATCATCATTCAAGAAAAGACATGTCCATCTTCAACAAGAATATCAGATCCGCTACATATGGATCTATTTGGTCCAAATTGAACCAACCTAGCATAAGTGGGAAGAAATACACATTGGTGGTAGTAGATGACTACTCAAGATATACATGGACAATATTCATGTGTAAGAAGAAAGAAACCCTACAAAACTACCACAACTAATGAAGAGGATTCAAAATGAGAAAAGTCAAACCATTATCAAAATAAGATCTCGAGAGAGAACCGAGTTTGTCAATGGTATAATAACTCGTATTGTATTGAAAATGGTATTGGTCATGAATTATCTCAAGCAGCAAAGGACTCCACAAACAGAATGGAGTTGCAGAAAAAGAAGGAATAGAACTCTCAAAGAAGCAGCAAGGACCATGTTAGTCAAGCAGGCTACCTAAAAGATTTGGGGTCAAGCAATAAACACAACATGCTATACTCAAAATAGATGCATGATAAACAGATACCTAACAAAGACTCCCTATGAGATTCGGGACAGAAGAAAGCCAAGTGTTGCATATTTTAGAATATTTGGATGCAAATGCTTCATCCATAACAATGGCAAAGATAATTTAAAGGCTTTTGATGCTAAAGTCGATGAAGGTATCTTCTTGGGATACTCACCGAAAGAAAGCCTGGCAGAGTACTCAACAAGAGAACTATGGTTACAGAAGAATCCATTCATGTGGTGTTTGATGAGCCAAATGTAAATGGAGAAGACATTGAAGAGTCACCGATAAGTCAATCAACCAACCATGCGTAAGAGTCCCTATGTCAAGTCAAGTCGAATTATAAACCCGATGAAGATGAGATAGCCGAGTCTCAAAAACAGCTTGGAAAATCTGCAGCCTAAGTGATGATGAGAGAGTCGATCAAAGCAACACACCGCAAGACGATCAATCCAGCCTAACTTACTCCAACCTCGATGTAAGATGGCCGAGAGACCATCCACCGTAACTAGTCATTGGAGATGTAAGAGAAGGTGTCAAAACAAGATAACTCAACAAGAAGCAATGTTTACCCGCTTCATCTCACAAATAGAGCCTAAAGATGTGTCACAAGCATCGATGACACACATTGATCTTCAAGCCATGCAAGAAGAGTCGAATCGCTTTGAAAGAAATAAAGTGTGGGAATCGGTTCAAAGACCTACCCATCAAAATGTTATTGGCACTAAATGGGTATTCAAAACAAGATGAATGAGGAAGATTCTGCGGGTAAGAAACAAAGCAAGATTGGTAGCCAAAGGATATTTGAATAGATTTTGATGAAACTTTTGCTCCTGGGCAAGATTGGAAGCTATAAGGATGTTTCTTGCCTATGCAACCCACAAGAATTTTATTGTATATCAAATGGATGTAAAAAGTGCATTCCTTAATGGTTTATTGGAAGAAGAAGTATATGTTGAACAACCTCCAGGATTTGAGCGTAGACTCTTGGAGATAAGGTATACAAACTCAAGAAAGCTCTATATGGATTGAAACAGCACCCAGAGCATGGTATGATACATTATCACAATTCCCGACTAAGAATGGATTCACAAAAGGAAAAGTGGATAGAACACTCTTCGTAATTCAAGACAGAAGAGCATACGCTTGTTCAAATATATGTGGATGACATCATTTTTGGATCCACAAACAAAGAGTCGTGGTGATAAATTTTCAAACCTCATGCAAAGCAAATTCAAAATGAGCATGATGGGAGAGTCGACATTCTTCCTTGACTCCAAGTGAAAACCAAGGATGGAACCTTCATAAGTCAAACAAAATACATTAGAGATTTAATGAAGAAATTTGGTATGGAAGAGAAGTCTTCAAGAAAAATACCAATGAATACATCACCAAAATGGACATGGATGCAGATGGCAAGCTCAGATCAAACAAGATATAGAGCACTTATCGATCATTGCTTTATCTTACAAAGAAAAGCCGTACATCACCTTTGCCGTAGGTGTATGTGCAAGATTTCAATCGCTTCCAAAAGAAAGCCATATGATCGCATCCAAGAGGATCTTGAGATATTTGAAAGGAAGCCAAGAAGTTGGCTTATGGTATCCAAAGGAAGGTGGATTCAAGCTAATGGCTATTCAGACTGACTATGCCGGATGTAGAGTTGACAGAAGAGCACCTCGTGCACATGTCAAATGCTTGAAATAGGCTAATTTCCTGGTTTAGCAAAAAGCAAAATTCAATAGCCACCTCTACAACAAAATACATAGTGCGGCAAACAAGCAGCCCAAGTCCTATGGATGAGACAAACTGAGAGACTATGAAGTTGAAGAAAAGGAAATTCCAATCATGTGTGATAACACAAGTGCAATTGCAATCACTCAAAATCCTCGTGTTGCACTCAAGAACAAAACATATCGATGTCGATATCTTTTCATAAGAGATCATGTTGAAAAGAAAGACATCATCTTGGAATATATTTCAACCGATAAGTTAGCTATCGACATATTCACAAAACCATTATGTGAGTCAAGATTTGAAGAACTCAAGCATGAGTTAGATTAATTGAAATGAGTTGACACTAGAAGACTCAAAGAAAAGAAATGAAACACGAAAAGAGGAAAAAGAGTGAACTCTTAAATTCAGCCTAAGTGAATCACCAGATTCGGAAAAACAAATTTTGTACTGAGTTAGCCGACATTGAGTATTTACATGCGAGAGAGAAGAGTTAAATCACTAAGGGACAAGCCGAGTCATTTATGAGCAAAGTGACAAAAACGCAATGCATTTTTACTAAGCGGGAATGTTTTTAAGAATGACGTCAAGATAATTATGACGCGGTATGTGCAAAAACGCACACCAAGCTTATGATTGGATATAAATGCCGCCGCATTAAAAACGAGACATTAAATGCAAATCGGCGTGCAAGATCTAAGTCGTTGATTTTGATCACATTTCAAAACCACCCGCACGCCCTTTCATGAACCATACTTAAACCATTTCGTCCGCTTTCTCTCTCACTTTACCAAAAATTGTTCATCTCTCTCTCAAAAGCAAAAGCAAAATTTTCTCTCAAAACCCTTTCAATCCTCGATCATTTTCTAAAGTTTCGTTCGTAAAATATCGAGAAATGGCATCCACTCATGATTTTGTCAAGTTTAGAAAGCAAATCCACACCGGGTCTCACGCGGATTTCGATGGTATGGTGAAACAGGGGTCCGACGACACCCTAGTGAAGAAGATTGCCGAGAAATTGGAAACGCCTGGCTGAAACCGCTTCGACGTTGGAGTTTCCGATGACCTATGTGGAAGAGGTCGCACAGCTTCTACGTGAACGCCGAGGTTCACGATGAGGGCATCAAGTCCTCTATTCATGGAAATGAGTTCATCACACGCCAAGGATTAGGGCGTAACACGCTTGTTACCGCAAGGAGTGTTGGAAATTAATGAAGCCGATGTTGACTGATCGCCGCTTGGAAGGAAGTAGCCAAGTCCGACTATGCCGAGAAAGTAGTCTACACAACTAATAAGAGGTCGCCAAGGAGGACTACCACAAATTGCCGGACATCGTTGCCAAATGCATAGATATCAAATTTGGCAAGCTTTGACCACCGTCAAAGCAAAGTTGATCGTGAATGGCCGCGATCATTGAAGAACAGAAAGTGAAATGGGCTGAGTTTGTCTACAGCAGATCGCTTAACGTTGGGAACAAATCTTTCAAGGAGGATGGAACATTTGGAGGTTCCTCAGGATACGGCCCGGTGATTCGGCCAACGATGGAGGTAAAAGGAGTCCTCTTCGACATGGAAAGGCATTCCATGTAAACAAGAGGATGTTCGATCAAACCTCTCTCGGGCGCACGTAAGAGAGCCTACGCTAAGAGAGTCGACACGAGTGAGGGGGAATCACCGACTCAAGATACAACTGTCTCTCTCCTCCAAAGAAAAAGGCTACTCCCCGCACTGCTAAGAAGACGCTATCCCCGCAAAGAAAGAAAAAGAAATCGCTCCCGCCCGCAGTGAAGTCACCTACCCCGCAGCCTGTCTCCCCGTCCCTCGTAGCCGCAGCGGAGAAGGAATCTCAAATACCTTCTCCGGTCGTTAAGAAAAGGAGAATCGATAAGCCAAGATGGCCAGCCTAAGAAGAAGACAAAAGACCCCGCCGCCCAGACTCAAGAAACCTTATCCGAACTAGAAATCCCTCCGGAACAAACAAAAAAAGAAGAAGAATTTTCAAGCGCCCGAGCTTGAGAAACCTACCGAGTCACCACTCACCGAGAAGATACTTCAAAACTACGGAGAAGTAGAGTCTCCAGACGTGATCGATGAAACGGCCAAGTCTCGCCGAGGTCGATCGCCAGAGGCAACTCAAGACCCACCGAGATGTAACAACCGAGGAACCAAGAATGGCCGAGACAACCGAATCACTGCTGATGTGGTTGTTTCTCCACCGAACAGAGGCTACCGAGGGTGTCGAACAAAATGGGGTCCGCTACCCTTAATACTCCGGAAACGAGGGCCAGCAAGAGAATGATGAAGACGATGTAATCATGTACTCTCCATTGTATCCAAACATCCAAAATCGCCTCATGAGAGTGGAGAAAATGGAAGTTCGAGCCTATCCAGAGTGAGTGCTTTTGAAAATCCAAGTTCATTGGCCGAGGAAGAAGAACTCTTCGTGTTTCTTGAGGTGGACACAAAGGTCGCAAGCCCTTTATGAGGATAATTGCATCAATATCCGCAGATTCGAAAAAGAAAACGAACGGGCTAAAGCAAACTAAGACGCAGAGGCACGTGAGAAGGCCAAAGATTTCCTCTCACCGCACCACCGATCATACACACCTCACCTTGACGCCCTATCGAAAGTGATGAGGATCTCGGACCCCGTTGTCGCCACGTAAGAGTTGCAAATGCAAAGAAGCAATGCAAGAGTCCGTAATCCTACATGAGCAAAGAATGATGGAGGACCAGAGAGTCCTCCAAATCACAACTGAAATAGATCCTATGGGAGTGGTGCAAAGATATTGCCACTATTGTTGCCGCCACCACTTCCCCACTCATTCGGAGGAAAATGTTAAGGAAATGGCGATGAAACCGGGATAGTGGGACCCCAATGAGCCAACCCCTAATGAAGGTGTCTTACCACCGCCCCAACGGCCGAATACCGGGGAACAAATGGGAGTCCGAGACGAGTGACCCCATTCCAAGTCACTCACCGGTGTGCCACCGAGGGGGAAACTCCTCCACCGGCAAAGAAGGTCTGAGGATGTGCGCCTGACTCCACAATGAATTTAGGAGGCGAAGTGGAGAAGGAACAATCACGTATCACAAAGAAGTTGTCATCGACGAGTGCTTAGACGCTTGTGATCGCCTCACCAAGTGCCAACCGCTCAGTAGCAATGACGCCGCCGATGCAACGAGGCATAGGAAGGAACCGCCCGGGAGTTAACACTGGCGATGAAAGTGCAATCCATGGAGTTGAGACTCCAATGGATGCCACCTCCTCGAAGACCCCAAGACAACCGACATCGCCGAAAAGGATGTCCAGTGCCTTGCCGCAGCTTGAGACCGCATGAGGTAATGAAGGCCAACGGGAGGTTGAGACTTCTGGGTAGAGAAATCAAGCACATAGAACATCCCTCTCGCTATCATTGATCCATCGTAAAAGGAGATAAGTGCACTTCACGATTCCCGTGATAACTCGATGTAACCTTTCTCCTCAAGAGACGATGAAGCCGAGTCATTCCCGTGATCGATCCCAAAGACTCGATTGAGGATGTTCCAACCACGAGTAAGTCCGACCTCAAGACTACTCGCCAAACATTCAACTTTGATGTTGAGCCACCCATGGAAATCTCATCATCGTCCGATGACGCTTCCGATAAGGCCGAGGACCTACCAACTCATTTGGAAAACCACCGAGACCAACGGCCGTTGAGACACCTTGAGGCTCAAGCAAGTCGGGTCCACTTCACAAAGACCACAATCAAAACAGTCCACCGCGCAAGCTCCCTGCCGCCGCATCAGTTCGACTCCACAAGGGACTTCACGAGCACCACTTATCATTGAACAAATTCCAGCTTGCACGTGATGATTCTTTCATATAATCATTTCCTTCTCTCCTCGAGGTACCGACCTCCCCAAGAATCGACAAAGATCGCGAGCGCTTCCCATTGCACCGATCCTCCGCTATTCCATCGACACCATTGTTCCAAATGCCTAACTATGACTTTGACGCCGCTTGGCCGTCACCAAAACAAGATGAAGCAATCAAGTTCGGAAGGTGTTCAAAGCCCTATTTGTTGAGATTGAACGGATGGAGAGGCACTGTGCCTCGCCGGACATGAGGTCGATAACAGGACGCCAACCTCGGGCCGATTTGAGAGGCATCATAGTCGATCCGGAGTGGTGGCAACAAGAAGAAAGAATGCGTGTGGAACAAGCTCGATATTTCGTAACATTGTTCAACAAGTTGTTGGTCCGCGGCGAGCCGAGAATGCCGATGCAAAGACAAAATTGCAAGAGCACATTGAACAAATGCATGAATCTCACACGATCGAGATAAAGTCTGCGTGAGCAAAATAAGAACGAGCTCCCGTGTGTGGAAGAGAACATGGATCAAAAATTCAGTCTCCTCATGGCCGAGATGAAGTTGGTAGCATCTTGAATCCAACGCCACCCGCTCCGAGTTCCATGCAGCCTTACTCCACAGCCAGATTCAAGAAGAACTCAACAATCGCCAGACCAGACTTCCCGCTTGCTAGCTTGTTTTTCAGGGTTCCTCTCTCCTTTGATGATGCCAAAAAGGGAGAAGAGGAATACCTAAAGGTGTCAAGGGATCCAAGTCGGAAGGAGGAAGAATCGTGAAGGGAAAGACAAAATGAGGAAGTAATAAGAGAGAAGAAAAGGAAGTCTCGTTGAGGGGGAAGGTTCGAAAGATGTGACCTTGATGATTGCTAAAACCCCCCAACAAGGTCTTGTCACAACCGATATTATCAAAGAAACTCCCATGACTCGCACTCCAACACTGCTGTACCAATGGTCGAAAAGAGAAAGACATTGAAGCAGAGGATGAAGGAAGTGGAAGGAAGGATGAATGCCCGAGTTATGGATATTTCAAACAACATGGAGGCATTCCAAGACAGAGACACCTATGCCATTTCGGGATGTCGAACCGAGCCAAGATCTCGTTGATGAATTCAAGACGCCTCATCTCAAGGGTATTTCAAACATGTCCATGGCTCAAGCCGGGATTTGTACGGGAAAAAGGTCTCACACTATGTGAAGAAGCCGACAGCAAAGAAACCACGGCCACCCACCGTCACTCTGCCGGGGTCACTCAATTGGGAAAAGAAGGCCCCAGGAGGCAGGAAGAAGCAAATGGTGGAGGAAGAGGTTTCGCACTCCAAAACTCGCCAAAAATATTGAGTACATAGATCCGTGCAAGAAAGGAGGATCTCATCGGGCCGGATTTGACGAAATAGCCAACCCGCAAGTGGCAAAGAACAATGCCGAGTATGTTAAGCGAATTGAAGAAGAAAATAAAAGACAAACTCAACTATGGGAGGAAAGACAAGAAAAACTAAGAAGAGATGAAGTCGCTATGGGCGTATGAAAAAAGAAGAAGAAGGTCAAGATGAGAAAAAGAGAAAAAGGTCAAGATAACAGAGTCAAGAAGATGAAAGAAGGAGGCGTGAAGGAGAGATGAAGTGTTTGTTGTCCACCCTTCATGTATTTTACTATGTAAATACACTTTATGTAAGTCTTTCAGACATTGAATAAAATTATGCAATTTCTATACGTGAATAGATATAGAACAACATGGTTAGTCTAAGTCCCATTTAATCTCTCGATACAATTTTTTTGCTTAAGCTCGATACACTCAGAAAAGCTATGTAAAGAACAAAAATGTTATGATCAATAAAGATCGATTCTAAACATACATTCTCGTGGATTCTACATTTGTCCGTATGTATCTTTCTTTGTTAAATAATTGTATGAATGTTTTAAGTTTTGGCATCATCAATAAGGGGAAATTGTTGGGAAATTATTTTGTAAGATTTTGATGAATGCCATGTAAAACTTAGAATAGGAAGTTGGCACCGCATTTTTGTTGTAAATCGCATTGTAAAAGATATGGTTGGTCGAGCCGAGTTAAGTCGCCTATGCCTAAACATGCAAGAAGACAACCGGAGACTAGAAGGAAGACTCGCCGCAAGGCAACCGAGTATGGCAAAGAAGAGAAGACGTGAACTCGATCAAGGTGAGATGCACTGAGTGAAGATATCACTCAAGTCAACTCAAGACAACCAAGTCTCAAGGTTGAAGTGACAGTAAAAGTCATCAAATGATTGGAAGTCGACTCAAGTCACCTGGGGATGTTAAGAAAATGTAGTCAAGTCAAGACAATGAAAGAGATCCGTTTACGTAAATCAAGAGAATTACTTAAACAAGTAATACCCATACATACCTTTCTTGAAGTGCTCGATTCAAGAAGAAGCGTGCAAAAGGAATAAACCAATGGGAAACATCGCACCATGTCGAACTATGAAAAGCTGAAGAATCATACATACGAGGAAATGGAAATTCCAAGGACTGCAACAAGACAAGCCAACGACCACAAGTGACTTACAAAAATAAGCCTATCTCTTCAACGAGCAGATTTTTGAAAGATCACTATAAAAGGCCGAGGAATAACTCCGAGAGAAGGTTACTCGAACCACGAACATTCAAGCAAACATTTGAATCAGAACCTAAGATATTCTTAAATCATTCAAGATCAATCCTCAAGCCTACATTACGAAGGAAATCAATCCAACACTCACATGTGAAGGAAAGATAACTTCAATCAGTTGAAGAGGAAATTTTTGAAGAATCAAGGGGTCTACATTCCACGGAGGATTGTAGGAAGGTTCAAGGTCGAACCAGTCTCAAGTTTTTGGAGGGCTTCGTGATCAAATCCAAGAAGCTTGAGCAATTGGGTCAACAGTAGTAGTGCGCAACCGCCCCGTGAAGAAGCCGAGTCGCACGAGAAGCCACCGCGTGACCAAGGCATCTCCGCATCGAGTCCCAAAGGATCAAGTCAACTGTGTGATCAAGATTTGTATCTGGATCATTAACCACTCAGTATATTGATCAATACTTAGTGGATTCCTCCAGGAGTTGGAGAAGAGAGGAGAAGAATTACCCCATCTTCGAACCTCTATAAAAACTTATTGTGTCATTTACATTTCAACACTTTAATTTCTCGCATCTTATTTTATCTCTCCGATAACTTTGCTATCCAATTGATAATCAATCGAGTGCTAAAACCAAGTATTAAAACAAACATAACCAAATTCAAGGGTGTTAAGTCTTCCAATAAAAACAAATCATAGTAGAGTTAAGTCTTTAATCAAAACAATCGAGTTATTCTATCAACAGTTCAATCGAAATCGCTTGAGTGACTAACTCTCACGATTAATCAACTTAGCTCTTCATCAAGGACACAAAATGTGAAGTATTAACTCAATATTTAAAAGGACTAATTTGAAAAGTTGGTAAGGTTTATTCAACCCCTTCTAAACCTTGCACTCACACCCCTCGGGGACCTACATTTTTAAAATTTATTTAAAGTTTGAATTAAAGAAAATCCACTAGCAGGTAATATTTACCTGTTATAGCAGTTAACAGGACTAAAAGTCCGATTTTGTCCATTTAAAGGACTAAACTCAAAGTCGAGAAAAAAAAGGACTAAATCTCCGAGTGGCTCCACTTAGAGGACTAAAAAAACAATTTTGCCAACATTAAAAATCAGTTTTCGAAATACAAAAAAAAATAGATAGTAAGCGTCAGTCAAATTGGCGCTTACTTTGTCAGAAAATGGCAACATGCGTCTATTACAAAAACCCCCCACAATCCACCCAGTTTTGCAATTACCCAGAAAGTAAGGTCATAGAATACAACTGAATCACCGTAATTAGTCACACACAAAGCTAAAATTAAGGCAAACAACAGTGAAGAGCCTGCTACAAAAGCATCAAACTTAAAGGAACAAATAGGGAAAATTGAAATTTTAGTCTCATAACTCTTGAAAGATAGCAATTTGGTCTCATACAATTCATTTTGGCAAAAACACCATACCAAAAAAAAAACATAAAATTACTTGCCACGTTAGGTTTTTTTTTGGAGGAAAATTACCTCACAGGTTCATATTCCACATTAGTTTCGACGAGCAACGGAACAAGTGAAGAATATTGGATGATTGCCACTGAAATTTACATTTTTGTGTACATCTGGAGGTTATTAAGATTTTAAATGTAGGCACCAATAGCAGGATTTTTGACTGATGTCTACTCTTCTTTTTTTTTATGAATATTCAAATATATTTCTAATAAGAATGAAAGAGGTTAGCATTTTGAATACGAATATTCGAATATATTTTAAACCAGAATAAAAGGGATTAGACTTTTCAATACTAATATCGAATGAAGATGTCTCCCGTCAGACGGTCTAACGGATCTAATCTGTTAGACGGATCTAATTTTAACCCGACCCATCGACCCACTCCCATACCCATACAATTAATGAAAAAACCCACAGTCCACAGATGAGTCTCGCCCTCTCTCTCTCTTTCTCTCTCTCTCTCTCATCCTCTGCTTGCAACCGGTTCTTCATTATCCATGAAAAAAGTACCATAAAGATTGTGTACAGTCTCTTAGCAAAATTTGATATTGTATTTAAGTCCAAGGGGAAGTCGACAGAGACGTTCGTTGACAACAAGCGGAAAGATGACATCCGCACGGCGAACATAGCAGCGGCCCAATCTGTAGTGATTGTCGTACGAACCTCATCTGGAGAAGTCATGACACGAATGATGGCGCCACCATCCTCAACGAGATGGAAGTCCGCTCACAAAATCTCTCATCTAGAGGGATGAAAAAAGAAGAGAAAAAGTTTATAGCAACTAGGAAATGAAAGAGAAACATAATTGTGATAGCACAAGTATGAGTGGAGCATGATAATTTGTGATTTATGATTTGGAATCATTTATAACTTTAGCTTTTGCATATGTCCTGCAGTGATGATGAAAGAATGATAAATTGATTCAACCATTATTCTTTAAAAAATGCATTTTTCTATGTCACCTAAGTGTTTGTTGAATTGACTGAATCAATTTTAAAGCATTTCAACTGACTACTAATACTTTTTAAAGAGATTACTAATACTTTTTGGGAGTACTACTAATACTTTTTGGGAGTATATTCATGAGAAATACTAAAACTCTTCATGGAACTACTAATACATTTTAGAAGAATCGCTAATACTTTTTAGAAAGACGACTAATACTTTTCGTAAGGATCGTTAATACATTTTAGAAGAAAAATTTAATTATATTCAGGGGAACTACTAATACATTTTGGTAAGAATCGCTAATACATTATAGAAGAAACGACTAATACTTTTCGAAGGATCAAGTAATACATTTCGAGAGAAAATTTTAATTTATTTCAAGGAACTACTAATACTTTTTCGAGGAACTACTAATACTTTTTGAGGGATTGCTAATACATTTCAGGAGTATATTTAGGAGAAATAATAAAAAAACTCTTCAGGGGAACTACTAATACATTTCAGAAGAACTGGTAATACTTTTTAGAAGGACGACTAATACATTTCAGAAGGACTGGTAATACATTTCAAGAGAAAAATTTAATTATATTCCGGGGAACTACTAATACATTTCAAAAGAACTGCTAATACATTATAGAAGGACGACTAAGGGCATCCCCAATGTGGGGTTTGTTGAGAGGTTTTTCAATTGAAAAACCAGTACCAAAAAACCTCCCCCCATTGTAACCCCCAGCTTTTTACAATCCCACAAAAAGCGGTACCGTGAAAATGGTACCGCTCCTTACTATAATTTTTTTTTTGAATAATTAATTTTTTAATAGATGTTTATGTTTTTTATTTTGGAGATAAGTGAAACTAAACTAGTTTATTATGTATATATATATATATATATTTTTGTTTTGCCTATAAATATGTTACAATTTTTTTTCTCATTCATCATACTACTCTCAAATTTTCAAGTATATAAATTGTTCAAACTACATCCAATTACCTTTATTTTTCTTAATTTTCTTTGTTCATATAATTCAGAATTTTATCCAATATGGATGAAAATTATAATAGGTCTTTCATGAATTTTTCCAATTCTCAAAATATTGACGAAAATTATAATTGGTATTATAATCGGTCGTTACAAACTAGCCGTTATAACTAGCCGTTAAAAACTAGCCGTTATAAACTAGCCGTTACAAACTAGCCGTTATAAACTAGCCGTTACAAACTAGCCGTTATAAACTAGCCGTTACAAACTAGTTTATATATACATGTATAGAAGATATAATTCTCTATTCTACAAACATTGTATTCCACACACATTGTATTCTCAAATGTCTGACGATCCCAATCACTCTAGACCTTCCATTCTATTTGAGCGATGGAGAGATTTTCTAGTGGATTCAGATGATGTCTTGGATCAAATGATGTTGGAATTACTTGAGCACGAGGAAAGTAGACGTCAAGGAGCTCCGAATTCTTCCAATATAACTCACAGAAGAAGGTATTTAAATCGAGATCGTGAAACCGAACACGATCGTCTTTTCAATGATTACTTCTCCGACCAACCAGTATATCCTGATGAAGTATTTCGACGATGATTTCGAATGCGAAAAGGGTTATTCCTTCGCATAGTCAATACCTTGCAGAATCACTCAGAATATTTTGAATGGAGAGTCGATGCAGTGGAAAGACGAGGTTTATCGCCCCTTCAAAAATGCACAACATCTATCCGTCAATTGGCATATGGATTCTCGGCTGACAGTTGCGATGAGTACCTAAGGATGGGTGAGACAACTGCCATAGAATGTTTGATAAAATTTTGTCAATGTGTTATTGAAGTATTTGGGCCACAATACTTGAGAAGACCCAATGAAGCTGACATCCAACGTTTGCTTGAAATGCATGACCGCAAGCATGGGTTTCCTGGAATGTTGGGTAGCCTTGATTGTATGCACTGGGAATGGAGAAATTGTCCCACGGCTTGGAAAGGCCAATTTACTCGAAGGCGATCATGGAGTCCCCAAACAATTGTGCTTGAAGCAGCCGATCCAGCAGATTTATGGATATGACATGCCTTTTTTGGAGTAGCGGGATCGCGCAATGATATAAATGTGCTTAATGAATCACCTTTATTCAATGACGTTCTACAAGGAAATGCACCAGACGTCAATTTTACAGTAAACGGAACACAAAATACAAAAGGGTACTATCTAACTGATGGGATCTATCCACAATGGGCAACTTTTGTCAAGAGTTTTCCGCGCCCAGAAGATCCTAAGAGAAATATTTACAAACAAAGACAAGAATCTGCAAGAAAGGATGTTGAACGAGCATTTGGAGTACTCCAATCTCGTTGGGCAATGGTCAGAGGTCCAGGACGGTTATGGTACAAGGACAATTTAAAAGATATCATGCATATATGCATTATTTTGCACAACATGATTATTGAGGATGAAGGGGAAACATCAAACAACTGGGTGGATGATGAAGGAGATCCTCCAGAACAAATATTTCACGGCTCCACCCAAGAATTTCAAGAATATCTTCGAAGACGTTCTGTGTTACACGATAATCAAATACATCACCAACTTCGAGCCGACTTAGTTGGGCATATTTGGACACTCTATGGAGGCGATTATTGTTTAGATTAATTTTATGAATTGATTGTAATATTTTATTATTTAACGATGCCCTAATACTTTTTAGAAGGACTGTTAATGCATTTCGAGAGAAAAATTTAATTTATTTCAAGGAACTACTAATACTTTTTCGATGAACTACTAATACTTTTTTGAGGGATTGCTAATACATTTTAGGAGTATATTTAGTAGAAATACTAAAAAAACTCTTCAGGGAACTACTAATACATTTTGAAGAATCGCTAATACTTTTTAGAAGGACGACTAATACTTTTTCTAATACATTTTGAAGGATTGCTAATACCGATACTCCCAAAACTACTAAAACACCACCGCTAATATTACGAAAATATCAGGATGGATATCAGTTAGATCCGGGTTAGACCAGTTAGTTTAACAGTCGATTCCTAGACGGTCCTGGACAGAGTTTTTGTGACATCGAATATATTTCAAACAAGAATAAAAGGGATTAGAATTTTTAATACTAATATTCAAAATGATTCATATATATTTCAAACAAAATTAAAAGGGATCAGAATTTTGAACACGAATATTCCAATTACCTATTCATTGAAAAATATGGCTAAAGTTTGACAAGTTATTAAGTTTTCGATGACTACTTTTGAATTTTGATACCCAAATCACGATGTGAATGAATTACCAACTCTAATGAAAGGGCTTCAATTCAACTGGCATTTTAGTGAAAATGCCATTGCAAATTCATCTTTAGATAAACGATTAAATCAAAACAATTTATAACATAAACTCCAATATATGATCACCCGACTGACACTGAAGAGATGGATGGAATTACTTAAAAAGGGATTTTTTTATTGGATTTGACAAATGAAATTTACAATTACACAAAGAATTCATTCCTATGTCTGTTCTAAGAAAATTACAAATTGATTGATCTAATAATATAGGAGACAAATATATATCAACTATATATATCGCTAGATGATGGATAAAGATCAACAGACATGAACTTTAGGGACGTGGAAACAATGAGGCACCAATGATTGAATCCCGTGAGACAATCTTCTTGATGACACGTGGCGGTGGCTTCTATTTCTGGCCGTTAGATGATGATCTGCCATTTTGAGAAAGGGATGATCAAGAAGCATGTCAGCTGTCCACCTGGCTCTGGGATCCTTAACAAGGCATTTCTTGAGAAAATCCTTAGCCTCTTTGGAAATCTTGTGTCTCTGTATCTCCGGAATATCATTACTGCAACCAATCTTAAACAACACATCTTTCGCCTCCATCGTTTTGCGATCAATTACCCATGGAGATTTACCCGTCAACATCTGCAAAACAGTGCACCCCAACGCCCATACATCCGATTCTGGCACGTACTCTTGTCGGCTTATTGACTCAGGCGCCGCATAAATAACAGTCCCCCTAAAATCACACGACTTGCCAATATCATCTCTCCAACATTTACAACTCCCAAAATCAGCGAGCTTGGCGTCTTGATCATCACCGACTAGCAATACGTTGTGCGGCTTCACGTCGCAGTGGACGTATCCGAATTTGTGGATGTGAATCAGTGCTTTCAGAATGGATTTGGTGTAACGGCTGACGATGTTCTCTGGCAGGCCTTTGAGGTGGATGCGATCGACCAGGCATCCACCGGACGCGTATTCCAGCAATATGTTGTACAGTTTTTCGTTGTTTTCGGTGGTGACGTCGTCTCCGAAGCAGCGAAGAATGGAGGGGCAGTTTTGGAACTTATCGAGTAATTCCTTCTCCTTGGACAGCGATTCTGATTCTGAAAGTTTGGCCGATTTGACGGCAACCAGTGGCGGAAGATGACTTTCTTGGTGGGTTTTGGCGATGGAAACGAACCCAAAACCACCCTTCCCCAGAGTTTCTCCTCTCGTCCAATGCATCATATATGGCTCTCTGATCAGTCTCTGTTTCTCTCTATGTTTGTTTGTTTGAGTTTTCTCTCTGCGCCTTTTAATTTATAGTTTTTGGAGTGGAGACTGTGGAAGATTGTGGAATGATTTGAATTGTACGGAGAGGCTGTTAGGATTCTTCCGTATTAGTTACAATTCTCATGCAAGTTGGACCATAATGGAATTTTTTAAGTAGATTATGTTTCTTAGGAAATCATTTCATATCTAATGTGATATTTGCATATGTGATGTCATATATGCATATTAGATGTGATAATAACCGTCATTAGATTCTCCATCTTCGGGGACTCCATTAGATAAGAATTTTATGTAGTTTTTTTTTCTTCTTATAATCACTTATATGGCAATAAGTCAAATTTTCCAAAATTATATATTTAATCTAAAATTTTAAACTAAAATATCTATATAATATTTAAATTTGACATCTACAGTTAAGTTGTCAATGGGCCAGGACAGGCTAGGTGGAGAAAAAATTGTGTCGGATCGGGCCGATTCAAAATTTCATTGGGCCTCATTTCTTGTAGGAAGCCCAACTTGTGTAATTTTTTATCGAGCTTGTCAAGCCAGCCACTTGGTGGCCAAAGTAGGTCCAATCCTTTCAATCCAACCCTATATGTGAGTTGGCGGGCCTGTGCCAATTTCACAAACTCTAATAATTACAATAAAACTTACATATCTTAAGATCTAACTTTTAGAAATAAAACTATAATAACAATAGTTGAACATTAGATGCCCAAAGAAAATGGAAAAAACTAATACTTTTTCTTACACACACACACACACACATATATATATATATATATATATATAATCCCTTTACAATGGCTCAATTACAAATTGAAAAAACAGAACTATTCTATTACAAACATAATTGCTTAAAACAGAACTTTAAACGGATCGAAAAAGTCGAGTCGAGATAAATCTCTATCCGTAAGACAATTACGCCCAGGGCTAGTGCTCATGGTTCGACATATTCCTCCAACATAAAACAACTTTGTCTTGTCGTGGTAGTAGGACCACTAACACATAAGCACCTTGAACTAAAATGTGTTGAAGATGGTTTTGGACTTTAAGTGCAAAATGCATAGATATGACTTTGTGAGGTATGAGTACGGCTATGGATTTTCTCGTAAGAAATCTTCAATGCACAACAATGTATTTATAGCCAATCATCATCTGCAGAGGAGATAACACTAAGTAATGGGCATTAAACTAGTTATAACATCCCTGTGTTACATCCCACTACTACATAAAGCAAGTAGTGGGCTATCCTCAGTGACCACTACTGCAGGAGTTACTAACTTCAACAGTCACATGAATCTACATCACAACAAGAATATCTGATACATGTAAAATATACGTGCATGTAGGGGTTTAATTTGATATACATTTGATGCATGTGCATATATTTAGTATATTTTACTTGGTTTCTTTAGAACGACATGATACTGCATATTCTTATAATTTTTACAGGAAACAGAACTAAAATGAAAAGATATCAGTTAGACGGCCCGGAAAAGAATGACGAATGCAAAGAGATGATTGAATATGCAAAGAAAATGACGAAAAAAAAGCCACACGGTTGGACCATATGGATTGTACTCGTGTGTTTTTACACGCCCGTGCAACTTGTTCAAGGGAAGAATTTCAGAGACGAAGTACAAGACCTGTTGTTGGGAAATTTATGTAATAGATTTTGATGATACCATATAAAACTTAGATTAGGAAGTTGCCACCCCAATCCTACTGTAAATCAACTTATAACAGATAGGGTTCTATAAGCTGGAGTAGAAGCAACCAAGTTGAAGAATACATGAGTCGACTCAAGACCAAGATGAAGAATCAACTGTGTGGCAGTTGAGTAAAGTGGAGACAAGTCTCGGTCAAGTACTTAGAAGGTTGTTTCTGTCAGCTGACAGACAGTTAAGTCATTCCTACATGATTGGAGATGACTCAAGACAAAGGGATAAAACAGCTGTCAAAGTCAAAGTCGACTGTTATGGATCCGTTGCACTCAAGTCAAGAAATTACTTATTATAGTAACCATACTGTAGTGCTTAAAGTGCTCATCCCAGAAGTGTGCAAAGAGAATAAACCAATGGGAAGCACTGAGCATGTGTCAGAACCTGAAAAGGTGCAGAGTTAAGTTAAACTAGGATATGTCACCATCACCTGCTGCACATCAAGAAAAGACAAGCCAACGACCTCAAAGTGTAGTTTGAAGAGTACATCTATTTCTTCAACATATATATTTTTCAAACAAGCACTATAAAAGGCTAAAGAATTCATTGAGAGAAATATACAACCAAGACTTACGCAGACACAAGCTATCTGAGCAAAAAGCAAAAATCTCTAAAGCATTCTATTAAAATCCTCAAGCTTAAAACTACGGTGGCAAATCGTCGCGTTAGGGGCGTTATCGGTCGGCACGATAAGCGGCACGATTACCGACACGATAAGCCCAAACACGAACACACAAGACGATGTTTAACGGGCCTGAAATTTAAGCCCGAGCACGACACGTTAAAAGAACGAAAAATATGGAACGACATGATAAACACGATAAGAAAAATTATCAAATTTATTTAGGTGAACCCGTTAGGCCCGTTAAGCCAGTTAACAAATAAAACTTATGATTTTTTTTATATTCTTTATATTTAATACCTAAAACATATATTCTAATAAAATTTTAATAAAAATAGTCAAGTAAAAATAATCAATTATTATTAAATTACCTATATAAATAATTAACTATTAATAATTAAAAAAATTATCGTGTCTTATCGTGCCAGCCCTATAACAACCCGATTTTTATCATGCATTATTGTGCCAGCACGATAACGTCCCGAACCCGATAAGCCTCAGCCCAAACCCTATAATTTAGTGCTGTGCTCGTGTCGATCAATCGTGTCGTGCCTCAAATTGCCACCCCTACTTAAAACTCGAAGGAAATCAATCCTACACACTCAGTGAAGGAAAGACAACTTCAAACTGTAGAAGAGGAAAACTGTTTAAAGAACAAGGGGTCTTCACATCCAGGGTTGAAGGAAGTGTAGTGAGGTTCGAGTTCGAACCAGAAGCTTTGGACTCGTTGTAGGGCTATGTGGATTAGAGGAATTACCTCATCCTCGAACCACTATAAAAAAATTGCTCTGTGTCATTTACATTTAACACTTTATTTCTTGCATATTTATACTGTTGTTTGTTTTATTTACTATGTCGATTGATAATAACCAAACTTAAAAGAAGTATTGAAAAATTGATAAGTGCATTTTTGTTCACATTTTTTTTAACCTTTTTAGATAATTTCTTTAACTTTTTAGTTCATTAATCAATAAAATCAAGAAAAATCACATTGGCTTGTTTTGAATGATGAAGGTAAAGACTTGAAGCAAATTCGTATGATTTCGTATGAAAATACGAACAAAAACAAAGTCTAAAAGAAGGGCAAGAAGACTCAATCTCGTGCAGAACACACCCCTAGTGTGTTGGGAAACATGGCCATGCTTCAAAAGGAAGAAAACAAGAAAAACAGAAAAACACACCCAGGCCGTGCTTACAAAGCACGACCGTGTTTCACACGCAAAACATCAAAACACGCCCAAACCGTGTTTAAAAGCACCCCCTGCCAGAAAATCCCCTTTTTGCGAAGAAAACACGGCCAGGCCGTGTTTATAAACACGGCCGTGTTCGTCAAATTTGACGAACACGGCCAGGCCGTGCTTTTTAAGCACGACCGTGTTTTCTCTCCAGCTCAACATTTTTTCTTCTTTTGGCGGAAATAATGGAGACTTTTGCTTTTTGACAACCTTTGAGCAACTTTCACACCTCATCTTGCTGCACCAAAACTCAATTATCTCCTCAATTGTCATGTGGACACAATGATTCAACCAACTCAACCAATGGAAGTGAAGTATTGTCATGTGTATACAATGATTCAACCAACTCAACCATGAATGTGCACACAATGATTCAACTAACAAGCATGGAAATGGAGCATTTGTTAATATGGTATTTCACAAAGATGGTGCCTATAAAAGCCAAGAGTTTGAGTTGGGAAATTCATTCATGTAATATTCATTCATATAAGAGATTCATTGTGTATTCATCATAGACACTTAGAAAATATTCATTGTGTCCAACATTTTGAGTGGAATTGGGATCAAGAGGTCTTGGAGGAGTAAGCTTGTAGCAACATTGGAGAAGAAGGCTTGGATCAACATCATCTATCAAGGAAGAAGTCATTGAGATTTTGAGAAAGATAAGTACACCATGTCTACAACACTTAAATCTTCTTGTGTAATTTATTCTTTTGTCAAAATCATGAGTAGCTAAACTACTAGTGTTTGAATGTAATGAACTCTAGAATGGATTTGTGATTAAGGTTTGTATGTTTTTAATAAAATTCTCATGTCTTGTGTGATTCACTTATATCATGTTTATTTCATTCAAGTTGATATTTCCGGTATATTAATTTGATATCTATTCCTCATCGGGTAATCGAGAGATTTATGATGGGAAAAAACCTATATAAGTGAAAAGAGTTGCATGCAATCCTAGATATAGGACGACATAAATCTTCTGAATTAGGGTCAAACCTAATATGGGAATTCACAAATCGTTATAATGTTGTCTTGGGGGTTTTAACTAGAAAGAGATTTCAGTTAATCAACTTGAGATTAGAAGTTATTCGCGCTCGATAGAGGGTTTAACTTAAATCGGGAATTTCTACAGTCCACATAACATGAGATTTTATTAAAAGAGGTTGATTTTTGCTTAAGGGCTTATGGTTGTATTTTTATCTTGTTGAATCACAAAAACATTCTAGAGGGATTTACATTCAACACATTTCTATCTCTTGATTTCTCATTCCATAATCTACTTTTATTTGATTTATTGTAAGTTGCAATTATTTTAAATTCTCTATTTTTCATTTTCCATTTTAACAAACAAAACTCTGAAAATTGCTAGATTAGATAACAAAAAGACGGTAATTATTAGTACTTACAATCCTCGTGGGAATGACACTCGGTACTCAATAATCTATACTACAAAACGATAGGTGCACTTGCCTACGGTTTTATAGAGTAGCTTTTGAGCCATCAAAAATGTATTTCAAACAAAGGGTGAAAGTCTTTCGCTGTAAAAACCAAGTCAACTGAATTTTTAAAGAGTTAATTGAATCAACTGACTTATCTTATCAATAGCTCAGTCGAGTATGTTGAGTGGCTAACTCAACTGTGAAGATAAACTAAGTTGTTCACCAAGGACCCAACTAACTTGTGACTAAATTCTGACTTTAAAAGGACTAAAATTAAAAAGTTGGTAAAATGTATTCTACCACCCTTTCTGGACTTTACACTATCACCCCTGGGACCTACAAGTGGTATCAGAACGGTTGGTTTATTGAGCCTTCCGCACTGGTTACTCAACTAGATCTCATTCTTTTTCAAAGGATACAACACTTGCAGTTTTAAAGCTTTTCTTGCAAAACAAGTTATTATCATAGAAACAAATCTAACTCGCATTCATATGTTTATAGTCGAGAAATTTGATGATTGGAAAATACGCATGGAGGTACATCTTTCAGCTCTACATGATGAAATGTGGTTCATTATTGAAGATGGACCACTACAAATATTGAAAGTAAATACAGTTGTAAGAGGTGCTGCTCCTGCTGAAGGAGAAGATGTTGCACCAAGACCAATCATGGTCAAGAAGCCTCGATGCGAGTGGATAAACGAGGACAGAAAAAGATATAACTTGGATAATGTTGCCAATGATATTTTGTATAAAACTCTCGATAAAACCATGTTCAACAAAGTGAAATCCTGAAGAACGACTAAAGAAATTTGAGAAAAAATAACTTTAATTTGTGAAGGATCTGATAAAACTAAAGAAAAAAAATCGATCGTTGTTGTACAAAAATTTGAGAATTTTAAAATGCTTTGCAGTGAAACTGGATTATTTGGATGCCATATTCAGAGATAACAAATGAGCTCTCGGCTCTAGGCAAAAAAATAAACATAGAAAGAAATGTGTATGAAAATAATGAGGTCGCTCCCAGCTGAGTGGGAAATGAAGTTGATGGACTGTTCGCCAAAAATTTGGATCTCAATACTGCAAGTGTACATTGTAGTTTATAGGATAATAACAAGCAAGGTCGTAATCCTTAGGGATTGAATACAAAACATTTAGGCAATAATAACACCGTATTCCAATTTTATTGAAGCGGCCGAAAATCAAGAATCTATCATATCTAATCCAAAATAAAAATAAAAGAAATAATTTTGTAAAAACCAGAACTCTACAAGTCTTTTCAACAAATACGAAAGCAACTCTAAGCACATAATCTCAACATGCTTCTCCAATATTAAATCCAAACAATGTTTCAAAACCAATTCATGTGTTTCTATGTGTTCAATTCCTAAATTAGTCTATTCCCCATCCCGGGTGGTGCATAAAAGTAGATTAATAACAATTGTAGATATCCCGATATGTTACAACTATTATTAACTCCCAAAAGATCTTTGAAATGAATGACTCCCCACAAATAATTATAGGTCTCCCGACTTGTTACACCCGTTTATGTCTGAATTCGATTTTCGTCTAGAACTCATCTCCTGAATTTTGCACTAACAAATATGACATGCAAATATTGATTAGATAATAAGCAAGAAAATAAGCACTCAAATTCATAAAATAGAACACATAAATCAATTAAGAAAACAATCAATCAAGATTTAACATGAATCCACAGTTTTGATTATACCCTAGGATCCGAAAGATTAGCCCAACATCGATAACAAATTCATAGACAAACTTGAAATCAACATTGTGACATCGTTTAAGTACATATAAGAGATCTAAACTAAGAAAGAAAACCCCTTCTTTTCAGGATGGATCTTCCTTCCAAGCCTTCGAAACTCTTGTGTGTCCGTAGATGTGAAAGCCTTGTGGTGCTAATCATAACCTAGCCCTCATCTCTCAGAAGATCTTTGATGTGTGTAATCATGTGTATTGTATTGTATTTTGTGGTGTAATATCATATATTTTTGTGCAGAGCCTTGGTCCCCCTTATATATGTGCTTTGAGAGATCACTTGTAGAGTTCTGACGGGAAAATGACTCAAAATCTGACGCAGACACATCCCACGGGTCGTGTCAGTTCACACGGCCACCCCACACGGTCGTGTGATCCCACACAGGCAGACCGTGTAACACATCTCTATCTCTGTTTTCTCCCAAACACTTCACATGGTCGTGTAACCTTCACACGGGAGCTCACACGGTCGTGTCACCCCACACGGGCTGACTGTGTGACTTGTTTTCGTCTGTTTTCTTCGTCTTTTCGATCTTTTTTTCGTACTCATCGATTGTGTCCGGGCCTTACAACTTATATCTTTCCATTTAAGCTTCGTTTCCTGTAAAAAGTTACAAGAATACGCAGTGCATGCCCTTCTAAGGAAACCAAGTAAAATACACTAAATATACGTGCAAAATGCATCAATTATGTAGTAAAATAAGCCCTTAAATGCAAATATATTTTACACATATCAAAATTCCCCAAACTTAAACCATTGCTCGTCATCGAGCAAATTAAGAAAAATAAAATCAAGAGGTACAAATAACACACGAGAACACTATAAACATTCAACCTCATTTGACTCCATATCTAAGTAAATTTATGCAATTCATTATCAAGAAGTCATCATTCACAAGTTTGGCATAATTAATACTCTCTCGGGTACTTGACATCGGGACTCACAAGAAAGTAGTGTATCACTCATCTCTCAAAGTGTATGGTAAGTATTTGCTTTCAACTCAATTCATTGAATGTAGAACTACCATAGGCTTGCAAATCGTCTAACATCTCTACCACTTTTGTGTGCACAATTTAAGAATAAAAAAGGACTTTCATTTGGTTATAATGTAGACTCTTTGGTAAGGGTAGAAAAAATTTGAATTAAGTGACTTGACTTGAGCAAATAGAATTTAACTACACAGACTTGCAACTCACCAACCCAATTTTTATCTAAAAATCATTCTTTCAAGATATTTTCTTTTTCAACTCAACTCCATCCTTGTTTCTCCTTTTTTGCAATTCCAACACATGTTTTCAGCTCTCTGATCAGCTCTCTCGGCTCTCTGATTATCAACTCTCTGATAGTCAGCTCTTTGATGCTCTGCTCTCTTGGGTGGTCTGTCCTCCCTTACTTTGGAAGGTGTTGAATGTCTCCTGGAGGATTCTCCCTTGTTCCTTTTATAGTTCTTGTTGAAGAACTTGTTGAATCTTTCACCATGAGGGCAATTTCCTCCTGGTCAATGGTCTCCTTTGGCTCAGCTTTCTTCCCTTCACTGGCTAATAGTGCAGCTGTCTTGGGTATATCTGTTTCCTCTTGCTCTTTCCTTCTCAGCTCAAATTCGTAGGCTTTGAGATCTGAGAATAGCTCATGATTAGATGTTCTTGAGAGGTCCATTGAGTGTCTCAGGGCCATGACCTTCATTTCCCATCCAGCTGGGAGGGCTCTTAGTATCTTCATGCACATCTCCTTTTGAGTGTACTCTTTCCCAAGAGCTGAAAACTCATTTGTTATCTCTGTGAATCTGGCATCCAGCTGATCCAGACTTTCACCCGCAAGCATTTTAAAATTTTCAAATTTTTGAACAACAACAGTCAATTTATTCTCTTTGATCTTTTCTGATCCTTCACAATTCAGGGTTAGCTTATCCCAAATTTCTTTGGCTGATTTGAATGACTTGACTTTGTTGAACATTGCCTTGTCCAACGTCTTGTAGAGAATATCCTTGGCCACATTGTCTAGATTATATATATTTCTATCTTCATTAGTCCATTTAGTGCGAGGTTTATTAACCATGGCTGGTCTAGTCTCTGCAGCAGCTTCTCCTATAGCTGAAGGTGATGCTCTTGCAGCAGTGTTGACTTTGAATATTTGTAGTGGCCCATCTTCTGTCAGAAGCCACATTTCATCGTGTAAGGCTGATAGGTGAGCATGCATGCGAATCTTCCAGTCATCAAACTCTTTCACAGTAAACATAGGAATTCGAGTTAAATTTGCTCCCATGATAATAACTTTGCTTTCAATATGAAAGACTTTGAAAAACACAAGTGTTAACCTTTTGAAAAAGATTGAGATCTAGTTCAGTAACCAGTGCGGAAGGCTCAATGAACCAACCGCTCTGATACCACTTGTAGGTCCCAAGGGGTGTGGTGTAAAGTTTAGAAGGGGGATTGAATAAACCTTACAAAATTTTCACTTTTTAGTCTTTTTAAGAATTTCAACAGAGTTGACTCAAATCAGTTGTGTCCTTGGGGGACAGCTAGGTTGACTTTCTTCTGCAAAGTTACCCACTCAACAGACTCGCCTAAGCTATTGATAGTATAACTTAGTTGTGTCAACTAACGCTTAATTTTTAGGGGATTTGGTTTTTAACAGCGGAAGACTTAACACCCTTTGAAAATTTTAAGCTCGTTTTTAACACTTATTTTAGAACTTGTTATTACCAGTTGGATAGCAATAGAACTTATCAGCAGATATGAAAATATAAGCAAGAAAGTAAATGCTGAAAGTAAATGACATAAGCAAATTTATAGTGGTTCGAGGATGAAATAATTCCTCTAATCCACTCTTCTCCAACTCTTTGATGAATCCACTAAGTAACAGATCAAGTTACAAAGCAATTCTCAGTCTAGAAAGCCTTGATCACACAACTGGCTTCTCCTGTGACTCAGCTTCTTCACAAGACAAATGCGCCTTGCTACTTTGACTCCCTTCTTCAAGTCTTTGGAATTGATCACACATCCTTCCAACAAACTTGAAACTTCTGGTTCGACCTTGAACCTTTTGACAACTCCTTTAACTTGGAGAGTAGACCACTTTTTCGTTCTTTAAACTTTTCCTCTTCAACTGGTTGAAGTATTCTTTCCTTCACAGCGTGTGTTGGATCGAGTTCCTTAGAGTGTTAGGCTTGAGGAATTCTTTGATAAGCTTTGAGAATATTGCAGGTTATGCTTGCTTGAATATTGCTTGATTCATTGGTGCTTGGTTCAGGTCACTTTTTCTCAAATACTTCCTCAGCCTTTTATAGTACTCATTTAAAAATTTGCCTGTTGAAGAGATAGGCTATTTTCAAATGACACTTCTTGTGATGTTCCTGCAGAGATGTGATGTTGACCCTTCCTCGTATTAAATGACTCTGCAGCTTTACAGGGTCTGACACATGCTCCAGTGTTTCCCATTGGTTTATTCCTTTTGCATATTTCTGTGCCAAAAACTTTAAGACCTGGCAGCTTGGATTTATTACTATATCGATTAATATCCTTGACTTCCTTTCAACGGATCATTGTCAGTTGTCTTGACTTGACTGCTGCCTTTACCCCTTGACTTGAGTCTGCTCCAAACATATGGGAATGACTCAACCATCACTTCAACTATTAGACTTGGCTCCTTTTACTGACTTGACTGACACTTTCTTATACTTCACACAGTTGTTCCTCAGCTGGTTCTCCTTCAGTCGAGTCCTTATCTCCCATCTTGGCCATACTCAGCTGACACACATCGAAGTCTTCACTCTAATCTGCAGTTGACTTCTTGCATTCTTCAACATAGCTGACTTCACTCAACTCTTTCAGTCCTATCTATTACAACATAGAATTACAAGGAAAATGGGGTTCCAACTTTCCAGTATAAGTTTTACATGGTATCATCAAAATCTAACAAATAAATTTCCTAACAAAATCAAAAAAGAACTACCAAAAGCTCCAGAGGTTTCAACAGAGAAAGACATATGATGGAAATGGTAGAAATTATCCTAGCCAATGTGATTGGAACAATCAAGTGAGATATCAGCCAAATCCTAAGGGATACAAGCCCAAGTGGCAAAGACCTCAGACTCAAAATAGGTCATTCCCAAGGCAAATGAACCATTGTCATCACACATATACACCCAAACACCATTCCCGATATGCACAAAAGTTTATTATTATCCTAAGAAAGCAAATGCACAAGCTCACACACATGCACATCGACAAAAGAGACAGTTGTATAAGCCTAAAGCTCCCATGCAATTTGCAAATATTCATTCTGATTATGGAACTGATAGGTGGCAACATCTTAGAGTCAGACCATTTGGCTATAGGTTGGTTGGATCACCTTATAGTTCTAACCCCTTAGGACCCAGATAATTTTGAGTACCTAAAAACTGATGTTCCTGATGCACGTTCAAGGAACAACTGAGTGCCAAGGAACCTGGTACATGGATAGTGGTTGTTCTAGACAAATGGCATGAAATAACAAGAATTTATCAAACTTCAAGGAAGCAAAAGGAGCAAAAGTCATATTTGGAGGAAATGAAGCTCCAGGGGAGATAAAAACACATGATCCATAAGGAAAAATGGACTAGAAATCACAGATGTAGCCTATGTTGAGGGCTGAATTTCAATCTGCTGAGCATCACCAACTATGTGATAATGGCTATAATGTAGGATTCAACATGAGAGTATACCAGATACGGGATATTGAATCTAATGATGTTGTGCTATCAGGATCATGATAGGAAAACATGTATGTAGTAGATTGGTCAACCGCTACACGAAGTACATGTCTGTTATCAAAAATTACAGCCCAATCAAGTTGGTTGTGGCACAAGAAGCTGAGTCACCTGAATTTCAAGAAAATCAACAAACTTGGAAGGAGTCATCTTGTGGAAAGATTGCCAGACTCAGTATACAAGAAAGAAAACATTTGTGATGCAAATCAAGTCTTCATTCAAGGACAAGCCAAGTTCTTCTTCAACCAGGATATTGCACTCATTGCATATGAATTTATTTGGTCATGTTGAACCAACCAACATTAGAGGAAAGAAATATACCCTAGTGGTGGTGGATGATTATTTAAGATACACATGGACCATTTATATGTGTAAAAAGAAGGAAATTTTGCAGAAACTTCCTCAGCTCATGAGAAGAGTTCAAAATCAGAAGAGTCAAACCATTATCAAGATAATGTCTGATAGTGGAATTGAGTTTTTCAATGGGATTATAACTCATTATTGCATATAGAATGGTATTGCTCATGAGTTGTCAGCTGCAACAACTCCACAAAGAATGGAGTCGCTGAAAGAATGATTAGAACTCTCAAAGAAGCTGCATTAACCATGTTAGCTGAAGCTGGATTGCCTAAGTGATTTTGGGCTGAAGCCATTAATACTACCTGCTAGACTCAAAATAGGTGGATGATCAATAAGCAGCTGTCCAAAACCCCTTATAAAATTTGGACAGGAGGAAGCCAAATATTGGATATTTTCATATCTTTTTATGTAAGTGTTTCATTCACAATAATGGCAAGGACAACTTGAAAGCTTTTGATGCTGAAACTGATGAAGATAACTTTTGGGGATACTCAACTGAGAGTAAAGATTCCAGAGTGCTGAACAAGAGGACTATAGTCAGAGAAGAGTTTATCCATGTGGTTTTTGATGAACTTAATGTTAATGGAGAAAACATTTATGAGTTAGCTGACAAGATGAATCAACCAACTGTTCAGAAGAGTCCCTATGTTGAGGCAGATGTCAAAAGACTCAACCCAGATGAAGATGAGATAGCTGAATCTCAAAGACAGCTGGAAGACTTGCAGCTGAATGATGAGGAAGTTGTTCAAGATAACTTAGCTGCAAGAAGACTGAATCCAGCAGACTTACTCCAACCAGATGTGAGATGGCTGAGAGACCATCCTCTAGAGCTTGTTATTGGAGATGTTAGAGGAGTAAGAACCCGATCCAAGACTCAGCATGAAGCTATGTTTAATTGTTTCATTGGATGACACACATTGGATTCTAGCTATGCAACATGAGCTAAATCAGTTTGAGAAATATAAAGTTTGGGAATTGGTTTAAAGGCCTACCCACCAAAATGTTATTGGTACTAAGTGTGTATTCAAAAATAAGATAAATAGAGAGGGATTTGTAGTGAGAAACAAAGCAAGATTGGTAGTCAAAGGGTATTTCCAAGAAGAGGATATAGATTTTGATGAAACATTTGCTCCTGTTACAAGATTGGAAGCCATAAGAATGTTCATTGCTTACGCTGCACATAAGAACTTCATTGTGTATCAAATGGATGTGAAGAATACATTTCTAAATGGACTGTTAGAGGAATAAATCTATGTTGAACAGCCTCCAGGTTTTGAGCAGAAAACTATTGGAGATAAGATCTACAAGCTCAAGAAAGCATTATATGGATTGAAACAAGCACCAAGAGCATGGTATGATATATTGTCTCAGTTTCTTATAGACAATGGATTCACCAAAGGCAAGGTTGATAGAACACTCTTCAGAATTCAATATGGGGAAAGTATATTGCTTGTTTAAATATATGTGGATGACATCTTCTTTGGATCCATAAACAAATAGCTGTGTGACAAATTCTGAAATCTTATGCAAGGAAAATTTGAGATGAGAATGATGAGAGAGCTGACTTTCTTCCTCGGTCTTCAAGTCAAACAAATGAAGGATGAAACCTTCATAAGTCAAACCAAATATACCAGAGATTTAATGAAGAAATTTGGTATGGAAGAGAAGTCATCTGTGAAGATTCTCATGAATACATCAGTTAAGATAGAATTGGATGCAGAAGGCAAAGCTGTTGATCAAACAAGATATACAACCTCATTGCAGCAAGTAGGCCAGACATCACCTTTGTTGTAGGTGTATGTGCTAGATTTCAATCTGTTCCAAAGGAAAGTCACATGACTGCAACCAAGAGATTATTATGGTATTTAAAGAGATGCCAGGAAGTTGGCTTATGATATCCAAAGGAAGAAGGATTCAAGTTAGTTGGCTACTTAGACTCAAACTATGCTGGATGTAGAGTTGGCGGAAGAGTACATCAGGTACCTGTCAAATGCTTGGAAATAGGTTGGTTTCTTATAGTCCAGCAAGATACAAAATTCAATAGCTACATCCAAAATTGAAGAAGAGTACATTGTTGCAGACAGCTTTTGTGCCCAAGTGCTATGGATAAAGCAACAACTGAGAGATTATTATATTGAAGAAAGAGAGATTCCAATCATGTGTGATAATATAAATGCCATTGCAATTACTAAAAATCCATTATTGCACTCAAGAACCAAGCACATTGATGTCAGATATCATTTTATAAGAGACCACATTGAAAAGAAATGCATCACATTAGAATACATATCAACTGATAAGCAGTTAGCTGATATATTTACAAAGCTATTATGTGAATCAAGATTTGAAGAGCTTAAGAATGAGCTTGGATTGATTGAGCTGAGTTAGGAAGCTTAGAAGACTCATTCAACAGAGATAAAGATGAGAGAAATGCATTCTAGAAGAGTTTCCCTAATCAACCAAGTGAAACAACTTATATGGCTGGTCAACTGTATCGAGTTAACTGCACAGCCAAGTGGTTATTCAACACATAAGTGACAAAATGATATCATTAGTGCGAGCGGGAATATATTTAGGCTTGACGTCAGTGATAATTAATGATGTTAGTAAAAAGCCTGTGCCAGTTTACCCATGATTGGATATAAATGCTGCTACATTTAATGTGGTTTTCAAATGTGATCTCAACCGTTGATCAGCTTTTAACTTTTTGAATTCTAAATACCGTCCTTTCAAGTCCCATATGAAGAGAAATTTGATTTTCTCTCTCCTCACACTTACACTCTTGCTCTCGAAGAATACTCAGTTTTCTCTCTGCAAAGAAAGTTCAAACCCTAGTTTGTTCATCGTTCATTTTTCGCATTCAAGACTGAAATGGCACCCTCATACGATTATGCAAAGCCCGCTGAGAAGATCGGGTAAATTATTTATTTAGGATAAAAATAAAACCAAACTGCTAAAATAAGGTAAAAATATGGAGTATCGTGCATTTGCTCGTTGGCGCACACATCACATGCACCAACAATAATTTTTTTCTAATTTCTATTGGTTGGCGCATACTACACCTGCGCCAGCCTTATTTAAAAAAAATTGAAAAAATGAGGGGAGTGTGTGGCCGTGTGTGTGTGGGGAGGAGGGTGTTTGTGGGGTGGGGTTGGGGAGTTGGCTTGCGCCAACAATTAGAATTTAAGTGAGGGGTAGGGGTAGGGGGTGGGGGTGGGTAGGTTATTTTATTATTTTATATAATAATAAATTAATAATCATCCTATTTAATTAGTGTGTATGAGAAATTCATATGTAATTTTTTCATTATTTTATCTGTTTTTAACGTATAATATATCAAATTAAATATTATTTTACGATCTTTAATTTGACATCCATATTACATATTTTTGTAAGAAGATAAATGCATAGTCATAAATTTGGTCTCGATTTGAGAAGGTGATCCCTAAGTGATACACGTGTAGAATATAGAATTTGACAATACCCTTAATTTTCAGCCTAAATACACAGTCATAAATTGTTACCTCGATTTGATAAGGTTGAAAATTTGAGCCTTAAATTGATGAATTTTTCTTAAAATATTAGGAAAATACACATGTCATAATCCGAAAAAAATTCCAACCTCATCAAATCGAGGTAACAATTTATAACTGTGTATTTATTGTGAAAATTAGGGGCATTGTCGAATTCTAAACACTACACGTGTATCACTCATGAATCGCCTTCTCAAATTGAGAATTAATGATTATGTATTTATCTTCTTATAAAAATATATAATATGGATGTCAAATTGAAGATCGTAAAAAAATAATTAATTTGATATATTGTACGTTGAAAACAGATAAAAAGGAAAAAAGTTACATATGAATTTATCATACATACTGATTAAATGGGATGATTATTAATTTATTATTATATAAAATAATAAAAAAACTACCCATCCTAAACCCCTAACTTAAATTATAATTGTTGGCGCAAGCCAACTCCCCAACCCCACCCCCTTCCCCACACATACGACAACACTCCCTTCATTTTTTTTTAATTTTTTTTATTTAAATAAGGCAAGCGCAGGTGTAGTATGCGACAACCAATTGAAATTAAAAAAAATTATTATTGGCGCATGTGACGTATGCGCCAACGAGCAAATACACAATATCCATTTTTACCCTATTTTTGCAATTTGGTTTTATTTTTATCTAAATAAACAATTTACCCGAGAAGATCCGCATCGGCGCGAATGTGGATTTCAAGGCCTTGTCAAGCAGGGTGTGAACAAGATAAATGGAGAGGAATTTAAAAGTTTGGGAATTGATTCAAAGGCCTACCCACCAAAATGTTATTGGTACTAAGTGGGTATTCAAAAACAAGATAAATGGAGGGATTTGTAGTGAGAAACAAAGCAAGATTGGTAGCCAAAGAGTATTGCCAAGAATAGGATATAGACTTTGATGAAACATTTGCTCCTGTTACAAGATTGGAAGCCATAAGAATGTTCCTTGCTTACGCTGCACACAAGAACTTCACTGTGTATCAAATGGATGTGAAGAGTGCATTTCTAAATGGACTGTTAGAGGAATAAGTCTATGTTGAACAACCTCCAGGTTTTGAGCAGAAAACTATTGGAGATAAGGTCTACAAGCTCAAGAAAGCAATATATGGATTGAAACAAGCACCAAGAGCATGGTATAATATATTATCTCAGTTTCTTATAGACAATGGATTCACCAAAGGCAAGATTGATAGAACACTCATCAGAATTCAATATGGGGAGAGTATATTGCTTGTTTAAATATATGTGGATGACTTCTTCTTTGGATCCATAAATAAAGAGCTGTGTGACAAATTCTGAATCTTATGCAAGGAAAATTTGAGATGAGAATGATGGGAGAGCTGACTTTCTTCCTAGGTCTTCAAGTCAAACAAATGAAGGATGGAACCTTCATAAGTCAAACCAAATATACCAGAGATTTAATGAAGAAATTTGGTATGGAAAATAAGTCATCTGTGAAGATTCCCTTGAATACATTAGTCAAGATAGAATTGGATGCAGAAGGCAAAGCTGTTGATCAAACAAGATATACAACCTCATTGCAGCAAGTAGGCCAGACATCACCTTTGTTGTAGGTGTATGTGCTAGATTTCAATCTGTTCCAAAGGAAAATCACATGACTGCAACCAAGAGAATCCTATGGTATTTAAAGGGATGCCAGGAAGTTGGCTTATGGTATCCAAATAGACTCAGACTATGCTGGATGTAGAGTTGGCAGAAGAGTACATCAGGTACCTGTCAAATGCTTGGAAATAGGTTGGTTTCTTATAGTTCAACAAGATACAAAATTCAATAGCTACATCCACAGTTGAAGAAGAGTACATTGTTGCAGGCAGCTTTTGTGCCCAAGTGCTATGGATACAGAACAACTGAGAGATTATTATATTGAAGAAAGAGAGATTCGAATCATGTGTGATAATATAAATGCCATAGCAATTACTAAAAATCCAGTATTGCACTCAAGAACCAAACACATTGATGTCAGATATCATTTTATAAGAGACCACATTGAAAAGAAATGCATCACATTAGAATACATATCAACTGATAAGCAGTTAGCTGATATATTTACAAAGCTATTATGTGAATCAAGATTTGAAGAGCTTAAGAATGAGCTTGGATTGATTGAGTTGAGTTAGGAAGCTTAGAAGACTCATTCAACAGAGATAAAGATGAGAGAAATGCATTTTTGAAGAGTTTCCCTAATCAACCAAGTGAAACAACTTATATGGCTGGTCAGCTGTATCGAGTTAACTGCACAACCAAGTGGTTATTCAACGCATAACTGACAAAATGATATCATTATATGCGAGCGGGAATATTTTTAGGCTTGACGTCAGTGATAATTAATGCTGTTAGTAAAATCCTGTGCCAGTTTACCCATGATTGGATATAAATGCTGCTACATTTAATGTGGGGAAATTAATGTGGTTTTCAAATGTGATCTCAACCGTTGATCAGCTTTTAACTTTTTGAATTCTAAATACCGTCCTTTCAAGTCCCATATGAAGAGAAATTCGATTTTCTCTCTCCTCACACTTACACTCTTTCTCTCGAAGAATACTCAGTTTTCTCTCTGCAAAGAAAGTTCCAACCCTAGTTTGTTCATCATTCATTTTTCGCATTCAAGACTGGTGATGAGATTCGCTCATCGGTCAACAAAAAGGAGTTCAAGTTAACTGCTACTGACCTTGATAGACACTGTTATCTCCCTACCAATGGGCTGAATGAGATAAGTGCGAAGGATGTAAACCTCTCTGCAGCTTGGAAGGAGATACCCAAGCCTGAGGCTGCTGGAAAACAAAAATTTTCAGCTCTGCATAAGGTCATCAAAGAAGACTACCACAAGCCAATGGACGTAGTAGCCAAATGCGTGGATATGAAGTTTGGGTCGTTCAATCAGCTCTCTCAGACCAAGCTGATTGTTATGGCAGCTATTATGGAGGAGAAGCAAGTCAACTGGGCCGAGTTCATTTTTGTCAAGCTATGCTAAAATGTGATGAACACGTCCATCGATGATGATGGCAAGTTTGGAAGTTCATTCGGTTATGACCTAATCTTAGGCCACTTGATGGAGAAGAAAGGTGTCCCTCTCCGCAATGGGAAAACCTTTCATGCTAACAAGAAGATGTTCAGGGCGAGTTTGCCTGGTGCGCAGAAGTAGGCACATGGCAAGATATCTGCAACTAGCGAGGGGGAATCAGTTGAACATGTCATTTTGGACACAGTTGCTTCTGCGAAGGCCCCCTCTCCTAAACCTGCTCCTGCCCCTGCACCGAAGAAGAAAGCCCATGCTCCAGCTTCCTCATCTATTGTGAGGAAAAAAAGATCAGCTGCGCCCTGGAAGCCAGCTGCCGCAAAGAAGTTGAAGATGGCAGAGTCTGCTGTCATAGCTGAAGAAGAAGAGGAGGAAGAAATTGAAGTTCCTCTTCAAATAAAATCTAGGAGAAGATAGGTGAGACAATCAGACTTAGCTGCTGAGCCAGCTGAGTCCGGGACAACTGAGAAGGAAGAGGTTGTTGTTGATGAACAACATATTGCAAAAGATGGTGATGATGTGATGGACACTGAGCATGAATCAACTGTTGATGCTCAGCCACATCAAGAGACAGATGTTAGGCCAACAACTGAGGAATCCAAACTAGACACAACTGACAACAAAAATGAACTGTTAGCTGTAAAATCCCCTCAGACAGATGCAATTGTAGCTGAGGAAGGCAAGGCTGCTGAAGAGTCTATATAGCAGGAGGATGATGATGATGATCTTATTATGCTATCTCCGCATATCCATATATTCAAGAGAGGCTACGTATTTGGAGAGCCTGGAAGCTGAGTACAGCCAGGTCCCAATTCCAAAGCCCGTAGTTCATTGAGGAGGAGGAAAAACTCCTAATATTTTTGGAGAATATTGTAATCTGATCTACTTTGGACCTAGATTTTTTCACAACCATCCTCTTCGAGAAGAAGGATTCAGGAGAAGGCTAAGGCAATAGAGAAAGCCAAGGCAGTTGAGGAGTCCAAGAAGCCTTTTGCATTTTTACAGAAGCTCCTGAAAGTGCCTTAAAGCCAGCTAACGGCAGTGACAACGATTAAGAAGTATTGGATGTTGCTGATCCAATAGAGAAGGTTGAACTCAAACAAGCTTTGAAAGAGTCTAAGGAGTTGCATGAACAATCAGTGCGAAGGGGCCCTGGAGAGTCATCATCTATGCAAATCTCTCCTACCCCTGACATTTTTGAAATGGTGAGGACCATTGATGCTTCAACCTCACCAGCGCACTCCTAAGGACCTACCAGGGACAATGGTGATGAAGCTAAGAATGGAGAAGTAGAGGGCAACTTAGCTGAGCCAACCCCTGAGAAAGTTGTTGAGACAACTGCCCAGTCGGTTGATCACTCAAAAGAAACAACAACTGAGTCTCTTGTGTCCAGTGACCCTACTAATCGTGATTCAGTTGGTGCGCCAGTTGAGTGGGAAACTGCACACACCATGTTTGATAAATGTTTTTATCATGATTTTGTTTTAAAGTGTTTTTGCACCAAAACAATGCTTTAAAATGTTGTCCAAATACTCCCGATCGATTTAAAATGTTTTTACTAATTTTTTGGAATATTTCTTGAAGTTTATTTTGATAAATATTGGACAACACTTCTGACTCGGGTTGGACCGGTCACCCTATAAAGCAACCCGTACCTGAAGATGAGTTTTGGAACAGAAAACCGGATAGAAGATTTTTGCATGAGATCGACCAGTCGACCTGGAGGTCGATCAGTGTGGTCGACTGCCTAAGATGTTTGCCAACTCCCTGTATTGATTTTTCAACCTGTCCAACCGGTCCAACACAGGGTCGACTGGTCGGACCCCTAGTCGATCGGTTGTCCTATGTTAAATTGTGATTTTGTCTTTCAACGTTTATTTCTACGCGACCGGTCGCCCTATCGTTTTGACAGCAAAATTCTAGTCGTTGACAACATACAGTTCTTCCTTAATTTGTGGGAATGATTTCTAACAACTATATTCTTGATTTTAATTGTATGTTTCTGTATATTTTCAATCCCCAAGAGGAGCCTAATCATGATCAATCATATCCTATAAATAGAGGAAGTTTTGGGGCGACAAAATAACAAATTGAGATACAACACAACAAGATACACTCAAGCAAATAATTGTTCTTTCATTTTCAATATTCTTGTTGTAATAGCCTAAGGTCTTACACTTTTACATCTTTAGGTCTAGGCTTTATTTCTTGATTACACTTGCACTCAAACTTGTATATTTCATTATCGAGTTGTAATCTTGAATTTGGGTTCATTATTCAACACAAGATATCCTTGTGAGTGTTCTTGTGGTAAGAACACACTTGGGTGATCTAGGTGTTAGGTGTAAGAAGATTATGGTAATCTTCTTGTTGAAGAGTTTGGTGCTCTTTGAGGTGTTGAAGAATTTGGTGTTCTTCAAGTCGGAAGATTGTGGTAATCTTCACTAGGTGCCGTTGAAGATTGTGGTAATCTTCAAGGGAGATTGTGGTAATCTCCAAAGAGGTGTTGTAAGGTGATGTTGAGTTAATTGTGGTAATTAATAAAATCTTTTTTTCTTTTTGAAATCCATCCCGGAGATACTGGGGTGGTAGAAGATTAGGCCCTAGGTGGGTTGAACCTCTATAAATCGATGCGTGTTATTTAATTCCCACACCTTCATTCTTATCTTGGTTTGTTTGATTCGAAAAAGAGGGCATAATCCCAGAGGTTGAGACCCCAAAGGATGCCATTGTTCAAAACCCCAATGCAACTCAGTCTGCAGAAGGGAATGTAGAAGACCCTAATGCAGTTGAGACTGCAAAAGGGAATGTAGAAGACCCTACATAGGCTGAGATTGTTGTTCAGGGACTGAAGGCCCAAAGTAGGTTGAGACTTCATTGGGTAATGCTACTATTGAAAAAGGGAAAATGCTAGTTCCTCAACAAGAGTCGCCTGAAAGAGAAGAAATCAGTGTGCTGCAGAATTCTGAGGAAAACGTGTCAGTTAAGTGTTTAGACTCTGACAACAAAGCTGAGTCCGCCTCTATAAAGAAAAATTGTATAGGACCCAGAAATTGAGGAGATGGCAACAGAAATGAAGAAAACACGCGAGGAAGCTGCCTTATCGTAATTCGTATTAGTTGATGGCCCATCCCCAATGGTGTCATCACCAACCCATGATACTGCTGAGGAAGCTGAGGCAACGGAAACTCAAAAGAAAGCACCTACTAAGACTAATGAAGTTGTTAAGACAGCTGAGGATCAGTTAGCTCCGTAGGCTAACACAGTTGCGACTACCAATGACGCTGCTGACATAGCTGAGGCACATAGTGCTGAAGCAAGTAAAAGGAACAAAGGCAAGGCTCTCAGAGGAGAAGTGGAAGATATTCCTATAGTTCCAGATAATTTATTCTCCGACTATTTTCCATTTGTGGTGGAGGTACCCCTAGAGACTGAACATCTTGAAAAACGTGCCAAATTCACCGTTGACATCCCTCCTGAAGAATTTGAGGCTCCAGATGACTTATAAGTTGTGCCGTTCGGATTTGATTTTGACACAATGTGGCCAGAAGAGTAGTCATCTGAAGCAACAGACTTCCGAAAAGCATTCAAGGCTATATGTTCGAAAATAGAAAACATGAAAAAAGGTTTTGCTGCACTTAACCAATGGTTGGACAATCATGATGCCATGATCTTTGGAGACATTCGAGGATCAATTATAAGAATTCGAGAATGGATAGCACAGACAAAGGCACTGAGAAGAGAATAAGTCAGCTACTTCAAATCCTTATTCGTCAAACTGGTGATTCAGAGTGCTGGAAATGCAAAGTTTCAACAGAGACAGCGGGATCACATATTCGGAATAGACCAGACGCATAAAACAGATATGGAGTTGCTGAAGGCTCAACACAAACAAAACTTTCAAAGGACTAAAAGCAAACTGCGCTCGGAGATGATGATAATGAATGCAGAAATGAGGATCATGACTACAGAAATGAAGGCTCTTTGTTCGAAACATAAAGTAGCTCACTCAGCAATGCATGAAAAACTGGATTTAATTATGTCAAAATCTCCTCAAACATCTCTCATTGGTGATGATGCCAAAAAGAGGAAGATATAAAGGAGAAAAGAAGTGGAATTAAGGGATAAGGATCCCTTAAGAAAGCCCCTTTGAAGATTGTGCTTGAAAAGCCCCAACTTGGCTCATCCACCAGCTCTCTCCTATCCCAGCTGCCAAAAGAGCTATCAGCCGATGAGAAAGCTGACTTGGATTTTAAGAAGACAAGAGCTGCAATCAAAGCTGAATTTGCAGTTGTTGATCAAAGGAAACATGAACATATTGGAAGTCTACATTCCAGGTTCGATGGTCCCCCAGCAGGATTGTTACCAGACTCTCCAGCTGTTAAGTTCCCTCAAGAACCTGCTCCCGATGCAGGATATGAGCCAAGATCACTTGAGGAATTCCAGACACTCAAATCAGAAGGATTTTTCAAGGGAATGGCTCTCAAGCAGGCATGGGATTGGTATTGGGAAAGGGCTTGGAAATTTGTCAAATAGCTGAGAAGCAGCTGACTCAAGGAAGTAGTCAGCAGGCTTCAAGAGCTCAGCCCATTCAGTACACACCTAGGGAAAGAGCATCAAACTCTGGAAGAGGAAGAGGTAGAGGCAATCCACCAAGAAGAAATGTTCAATATATTAATCCTTAAAAGAAAGATGTTCTTTACTGGGCTGGACTTAAGCAACTGGAAAATGAAAAAGTTACCAGAACAAATGTTGAAGCAGCTAAGAGGCAAGAGCTGGAAAACATAAGGTAAGACCAAGAAAGGGAGGAGAGAAGGAGAAAAGATGAAGTTTCTCGAAGAGCTTATGAAAAGAAAAGGAAAGAGGATGAAAGGAATATGAGCAGGGAAGATGAAGATAGAAGAAGAGCAGAAGATAAAAAGAGAAGAAGGAAGCAACAGAAGAATTGAAGACTGCACCAGACACCTTCATGTTGTATTTTTACATGATTGTAAATACATAGATATTTGTATATACTTTGTCTAATTTTTCATTGTACTCTGTAATATATTGTAAAGTGCAAGAATGATATGTTCAATAAAATGATGATCATACAATCATTCTTTGTTATGCACTATTTAATTTATTGTTTTTATTTAAGTTTTGGCATCATCAAAAAAGGGAAATTACGCTTTGCTCATTTTGTAGGAAATTAATGATATTTGAAGTGATTTTGTGACAAATACGAGCAGTGCAATTGAGAATCATCAAGAATCAAGTGAATGCACCCAATTGGAAGTCAGAACAATGAGAGGTCGGATAAACCGGGCAGAAAAAGGCAAAACACGGAGCAGAACTGACCTTCGCAGGGGCGCACGCCCAGGCCGTGCGTGAGGTGCACGACCCATGCGCAACTGCATTTTTAGATAAAGGCTACGGAATAACGCACGTGCAGGGCGTGCGTGCCATCCGAGAGGTCCAATGTACAACGGGTAGCTGAAATTTCAGATTCGGACCCAATTAAGGCGTTGAAGGTTCAAGTGGCGGCATTGACAAATTATTTAAGTGTTCTTACGAAAGGGACCGAAGCAAGCACAAGAACGAGTAGTGAGGGAAATCTGCTATATCCGATGGAGGAGGTCAATTATATGAATAACCGGAACTTCAACAATTTTCGGAACAATTCGGCTCCAACACACTATCATCCGCGCTTGAGACATTATGAAGATTTTTCGTATGCAAACACCAAGAATGTGCTGCTACCACCGCCGGGATTTAATGCTTCAAATGGTGTCACGAATACGGAAAGTAAACCATCTTTGGAAGACGTCCTCACTTCATTTATGAATCAAACGACTTCATTCATGAGTGAAACATGAAACTGCTTTACCAAGAAAGAAGCAAAGATGGACAAGATAGAGTTGCAAATGACACAATTGGCCAGCACTATGGGGGACAATATCCGAAGGGGCAATTCCCGAGTAACACTGAAATAAATCCGAAAGAATAATGCAAAGCCATTCATTTGTGGAGTGGCACAGAGTATGAAGGACCGAAAAAATTGGAAAAATAGGAAAATCCTGCATAACGCACAACTCGTGCGATACAACACAATCAGATCATGCTTGGGGCCGAAAGTGAAATATCTAATTCTTGAAATACATAATTTAAGGCAAATGGAAATGTTGAGGTCAAGGAAAGAACCAAGGGACATGAAGTTGAACAAAAAGGGGCTGAGAAGCTTAAATCTTCTTCTAACTCTAATATGTCTCAATTTCCTATTTCCCTTCCATTCCCTCAACGATTTCAAAAGAAAAAGTTTGATGATCAATTTGCAAAATTCCTTGATATATTTAAGAAATTGCACATTAACATTTCTTTTGCAGATGCATTAGAACAAATGCCCAACTATGCAAAAATTCTGAAGGATGTAATGTCAAAGAAGAGGAAGATGACAAACTTTGAGACAGTGAATTTGACGGAAGAATGTAGTGCTATAATTTAAAGAAAGCTACCACAAAAACTAGAAGATCCGGGGAGTTTCACTATCCCTTGTGCAATTGGTGGTAATTTCTTTAATAAAACATTTTGTGATCTATGAGCAAGTATCAACCTTATGGCCTTGTCCATTTTCAGGAAACTTGGATTAGGAGAAGTGAAGCCGACCACAATCACTTTACAACTTGCAGATCAATCGCTCACGTATCCTAAGGGAATCATAGAAGACGTATTGGTTAAAGTTGACAAATTCATATTCCTTGTGGATTTCTTGGTCCTCGACATGGAAGAAGACCGTGACGTCCGTTTAATACTTGGGCGTCCATTCCTAGCTACCGGGAAAGCTGTAATAGATGTACAAAAGAGAGAGCTCACGTTACGGGTTAAGGATGAGCATGTTCTATTTTCTATCTATAAGGCTATGCAATTTCATAATAGTGTTGAAAACTACAATTTCTTAGACTTCGTTGATTCACGCATTGATGATTATGTAGATGATACATTATCGCAAGACGATCTAGAGTTTTGCTTAACTCATTCATGTTCGACGTCAAGTGTAATACTTGATATCGATAATGAAGATTTGTATGACTATGTGTATGCGTTAGATAATATGCAGGAACTACCGAATAGCGCGAGAGGCGACAACACGAAGAATGAATTGAGAGAAGCAACTCTGCAGGCACACATGACCCGTGCGTCAGAGCACGACCAGGTCGTGCGTGGTGCCGTAACAAATATTGAACATGAGATTGAGCGCACGACCCGTGCATCAGAGCACGACCAGGATGTGCGCAATGCTGTAGAGACCCAGGAACATGCCAAGAACGCACGACCCGTGCGTCCAAGCATGAGCAGCCCGTGCGTGCATCTGAAGCACCCCATTTGACACCAGAACTCAAGCCATTACCTGAGCACCTCAAGTACGAATTTCTTGGAGCAAATAGTGCGAATCCGGTAATCGTATCATCTCTTTTAACTTCATCTCGGCTTGATAAATTGCTCAGGGTGTTGAGAAAGTATAAATCTGCACTAGGTTGGTCGATATCTTATTTAAAAGAATAAGTCCATCGATTGTCATGCATAAAATCCGAATGGAAGATGTGTATAAACCTTCAGTGCAAAATCAAAGGCGATTAAACCCTATTATGCAAGAAGTTGTTAGGAAGGAAGTTTTGAAATGGTTAGATGTCGGGATCATATATGCTATATCCGATAGTTTTTGGGTACATCCGGTACAAGTAGTTCCAAAGAAAGGGACGGTTACAGTGGTGAAAAATGAGAATGATGAATTGATTGCTACTAGGATAGTTACCGGGTTGCGTATTTGTATTGACTCTAGAAAACTTAATGATGCCACTCGTAAGGATCACTTTCCCCTCACCTTTATTGATATGATGTTAGATCATTTAGCGGGATATGATTATTATTTCTTTCTGGATGGTTATTTCGGGTACAACGAAATCATGATTGAACTGGAAACCAAGAAAAAACGGCATTTACATGTTCTTACGGCATATTTGCATTTCGCTGAATGCCATTTGGACTATGTAATACCCCGACAACTTTTCAACGATGTATGATGGCTATTTTTCATGATCTTATCGAGAAAGTTATGGAGGTATTTATGGATGATTTCTCTGTATTTGGTGATTCTTTTGATCATTGCCTTCACAATCTTTCTTTAGTGTTGCAGAGATGCGAAGAGACCAATCTTGTTCTAAATTGGGAAAAGTGCCATTTTATGGTACGTGATGGCATTGTACTTGGTCACCGAGTTTCTTCCACAGGTTTAGAAGTGGATAGAGCAAAGATTGTGGCCATTGAGAAACTACCACCTCCTACGAATGAAAAAGCCATCAGGAGTTTCTTGGGGCATGCCGGATTCTATAGAAGGTTTATTGTGACTTTTCAAAAATCACTAAACCTTTGAGTCAATTGCTAGAAAAAGATACCGCTTTCAATTTTTCCGATGATTGTTTGCAGACATTTGAAATCTTAAAGAAGGCGTTGGTGACTGCACCTATTCTTGTAGCTCCGAATTGGAGTCAGCCGTTCGATTTGATGTGTGATGCTAGTGATTTCGCAGTAGGGGCTGTTCTCGGCCAGAAAAGGGAGAAGTTATTTTGATCCATCTACTACACGAGTAGAACATTGGATAGTGCTCAACAAAATTATACCACCACCGAGAAAGAGATGTTGGCAATTGTTTTCGCATTTGATAAATTCCGATCCTACTTGATTGGAACGAAAACAATAGTCCACACCGACCATGTGGCTATCAAATATCTTTTTGATAAGAAAGATGCGAAACTAAAACTGGTTCGGTGGATTCTCCTATTGCAAGAATTTGATGTGGAGATCAGAGACAGAAAAGGATGCGAGAATGTGGTGGCAGACCACTTATCTAGAATTGAACATCAATAGGATGAGAAAAGAGGTACATAATTTATCAAGGAGGAATTTCCAGATGAACGGTTACTAATGGCAGAGGCAAAGTTCCCATGGTATGCAGATTTCGTTAATTATTTGGCCGCGGGAGTCCTGTCTCCAAATTATCATCGTATCAGAAAAAGAAATTCTTCCACGATGTCAAGTTCTATATATGGGACGACCCCCTACTCTTTAAGAAGTGCGCAGATAAAATCATCAGATGATGTATACCTCAAGAAGAGTGGGAGGGAGTTCTCCAACAATGTCATTCGTCACCCTCTGGGGGGCATTTTGGTACGACACGCATGGCAGAAAAAGGTACTACAAAGTGGGTTACATTGGCCTACTTTATTTAATGATTGTTATCTATATGTGCGACAATGTGACAAGTGTCAGAGGATGGGGAACATCTCTAGACGACATGAGACGCCGATGACCAATGTAATAGAAGTCGAGTTGTTTGATGTGTGGGGGATTGACTTCATGGGTCCATTTCCATCATCTTCGGGTTATCAATATATTCTACTCACAGTAGAGTATGTATCCCGTTGGGTAGAAGCGATTCCTTCACAAACAAATGACGCACAAGTAGTGATGCGGTTCTTAAAGAAAAATATATTTACTCGATTCGGAACTCCAAGAGCTTTAATTAGTGATCGAGGGTCGCATTTTGTAAATAAATTGATGAGCAACCTACTGGCAAAATATGGGGTTAGCACAAAGTAGCATTGGCATATCATCTGCAAGCAAATGGGCAAGCCAAGTAGCCAACCGCGAGATAAAATAGATTCTTGAAAAAACAATGTGCATAAATCGAAAGGATTGGGCGTTGAAGTTGGATGATGCTCTATGGGCATACTAGGCAACATATAAGTCACCGTTGGGCACATCCCCGTATCAGCTGGTATTCGGGAAATCATGTCACTTGCCTGTGGAATTGGAGCATAAGGCATTTTGGGCCGTAAAGAGATTGAATTTTGACTTGTAAAGCGGTGAAGAGAGGTTACTTCATTTGAATGAGATGGAAGAATTCCGGGATGAAGGTTATGAAAATTCCCGAATCTACAAAAAACGCACCAAAAGATGGCATGACAGAATGATCAAAAAACGAGAGTTTTTACCAGGGGAACAAGTTCTCTTATACAACTCACGTCTTAAAATCTTCCCTGGAAAACTCAAATCTCTAGGTGGTCATGGCTGTTTGTGATAAAGAAGGTGTTGAATCCCCCAGGAGTAGTGGAATTGTTAACCCAGGATGGTGAGACGTTCATGGTAAATGGCCAGAGGATTAAACACTACTTTCATAGAGGTAACAAAGAAAAGTTGACATCCCTCACCTTGCGAGATCCGTGATTGATCTATAGCAGGCGTCGAGCTAAAGACGTTAAATATAGCGCTTGTTGGGAGGCAACCCAATAGTTTTTGGTGTGATTTTTATTTTTGTTTATTTTTATATTTCTTAAAAAAAAAGGAAAAAAAATGAAAATTTTGAAAATACATGATGTTGCTGATCAGGCACGCACAACCCGTGCGTGCCTGGAATGAAAATGTGTTGCTACAGCATTGCGCACGGCCCGTGCGGCCCCAGGAGAAAAATTTTGAGACTCTATGGCATTGCGCACGGGCAGCCCGTGCGCCATTATGCAGAAATGTAATAAGGGTGGCAGACTCTGTTTTTGCTCAAAAACAAACACCCCCTTCGCCCCTTGCAAAGAAAATCGCCATTTCCTTAAACAAATTGCTCAATTTCTTTAGCAAACCACTCAATTCTTACACATAATTCATTACTCTTCTCTTATTGTACTTTAATCTTGCATAAATTTTGGATTTGGAGAAGAATTGGTTAAAGAAGCACCCAGGGTTCCAAATTTCCCTCTTTTGCTAATTTTCAAGAATTCCGGTAAGAATTTCAAATTTCCATTCGAATTTCGTGAATTATGCATTGAGGATCATATTGGGTGCATGTTATGATAACTTTGCCATGTTTTACTTGAATATTTCTTTAAGGCAATTTATCGAATACCTTGTGAGCGTGTTGAATTGGGCAATATTTGGTTGAATTGATGATGAATTTTGCATGAGCTCAAATGTTTAGGGTATTCGGATTATGATTCTATACAATTACATTAATATTTACAAGTTTGGAGCTTAATTGTTGATTAAATTGATAGAGGAGAGTCATTAAGCCCTATTTGATTTATTTGGTTAGAATTCATCATATTTGTGGTTGTATTTGGTCTATTTGGAATCTCACATTAGTTTTTGCTAGGTACAAATTCACATAAATGGCTGACAAAAGAAACCCTCAGGGTAGGAGACGATGTCCCAGGGAGGAACCACCGCAAGAGGTACAACCCCATAGCCCCGCGGCTTACAAGGTTGTATTCACTAAAGATAATGACCTAGAGCGGTGAAATAGATTAGTCAACCGCCCGATACAACCATCACGCTATGCCGACGACGAATGTACCCAAAGTCTTGGAATACATGATGATGTTTGGCGATTATTTGCAAAGGTGGGGTGGACTAATTTCATGACAAGAAGGTGGCCGACATATAAAAAGTACACACTCGAATTCCTCAGTACGGTGGAGGTGTACAAAGATATAGGTAATGAACTCATTGGGATGCGATTCCAGTTGGGCAATGAGTGGAGGCAGTATTCTATCGCCCAATTGAACACCATTTTTGAGGTTCCTATCGATGCACCGTCCCAACCTCCGTAAGCAAGATCGCCAAGACGATTACTAGCGAATGCTTGTACAAACACTTAAACGGGCCTATGCTCTACGAGGCACGTACTGCCAAATCTTCATGGGTCCGGAATCCAGTTTTTCGGTATATACAGTGGGTCACTTCATTCTCCGTCTTTGATCGAGAAAACAGTGGAGGGATGACCGCCAGGGAATTATATTGATATGGTGTATGTTGAAGAATACATCATATAACACAACCGCCTACTTCGCCGAATATGTTGATAAAATAAGCAAGCGCGGCGGTGGTGCTATTTATATTAGGGGTATGATCACCCCTATTGCCCGGCACTTTAACATTGATCTTTGGGGCCTAGAGCTAGTACCGGGAAGTAGGAGGGTCAACATGGCTTCTCTGCGCCAAATGCAGATTATTACAGAGGAAGAAGGCATGTTCTTCCTCCAACAGACGAGAGGGGACGTATTCCCGTTGCCAAACCCAATGTACACCATTGTGGATAGTATTCACGATACCACCAATTTCCTGCCCAACTCTGAGGCACATATCAGAGTTACTGGGGTTATAAATACAAGAAAATGGCGAAGGGTCGAA